>BPQB01000057.1:0-208813 GCA_019973155.2 Phanerochaete sordida
CCTAGACTACTTGCCTGTACGGTGGCTTGGGAGCAACTCAGCTTCCTGCGTGTAATTGCAGAGATATTCCTGTTCTTGCTCTCGTGGGAAAGTTCTCTTGTAGCGCCAGTGCTTTACGAGCGTTACACTGCCCAATCACCAGCCAATCAGGTTGCTCCGGAGAGCGCCATTTCCCTTCTGGGCGAACGACGCTCGGCCACGCGACGGGGCGACGGGCGGACGCGCGCAGCTGCGTGAGGCCTTGAGGAGCGCACCTATGTGCCCCTCTGAGCTCGAGAAGAAAAATGGAGAATACCGAGGCTCAAGCACACTGCTGACGAGCTAGCAGCAAAAGGACACGCCCGCGCTGTACCGCTGACACGGACGGCTGAAGTGCCCAGCGGCCCAAGCACAGACACTGCGCACAGACGCGTTCCGGGGCAGCCCACCGGTTGTGCGAGCCTCGAATACGGACGGCCTTGATGCCTCCAACCGGGCTAACAAGGACCCGCGACAATCGTCGTACCTCGATGATGGTATGAAGGGGCGCATAGCCTGCTGCAAGCTCGCCTTGGATGTGTTCCTAATCTCAGTGCTGCTATTTGCTGCGACGGGAGCCCGCGGCACAACACGAGGGTGATCCACATTTTACTATCCTGAGGCGTTGTACATACATAGCGCGTCCGGGCGCAGTCGCATGCGCGTACTTGGCATGACAGCGGGGATACCTGGGGCTGACCACAAATGTTACACAATGTACTACTAATGTTTCCTTGTGTGCACACCCTCCCGAGGGCGCCGTAATTATGGTGCAGGCTCTCGATGCGTGGTTCATACGGGCACACTTACTATACAGTGTCTTGTGCAGGGTTAGTGACCGGAGTACGTGGGTACTAGATTATGCTTTCCCGCCTCACCAAGGCCCAATCCTGCTGCTGTGCCTTCGCGAATATTCTGTAGTTGGAAAGTACCACTTCATTCAGCTAGAATAGGTGTTATACTACAGTAATAATGTGCTATCCACGGTCTCCGTGGCCCACTTTGCTCAATCCAAGCACCTGTGCCCGGCCGTCTTACCATAAAGGGTAAAGGCACTGATGCATCAATTTGGGCAGCGACATTTGGGCGACGTTTGGGCACATTTGTGCCCAAACGCCGTCTTATGTGCATATACGCCGTCTTGCACATCACTGCGCAATGCGGAGGACGAGCGTTCGGGTATGACGTGAGTTGCCAAGTTGGGACGCGGGTGCGGAGGCGATGTTCAGGCGACGGGAGTCGCACGGCTGGCGCAGGCGAAAGTTCTCGCAGCTGACTGCTCCTGCTCTGCAATGCACTCGCCCCATCGATGGCTTACGAATCCTCGTCCCCCACGACGACATCCCCTGTCAATGCAACGCGGCGCGGGATATAAAGCCGCGTCCGCGTGGACATGTCCTCCAACACACTTCGTCCCGCAACCCTCGTGAACAATGTCTGGCAAGACTCCCATCTTCTACATCGGCGCGACCGGTACGTGCACGGTGCCCTAGCCACCGACGCGTCGTGCTAAGCGTGCACAGGCTACATCGGCGGCTCCGTCCTCGCAAAGCTACTCAAGCACCCCAGCGCGGACACCTTTGACATCACCGCGCTCGTGCGCAGCGAAGACAAGGCCGCGAAGCTCAACAAGCTCGGCGTGCGCACCGTCATCGGCTCCTACAAGGACGTGGCACTCGTCGAGAGGCTGTCCGAGGCTGCACACGTCGTGTTCTCCATGGTGCGCCCCTCGTCGCGTGCCCCTAAGCTGCCCGCCCTGACCGCCGCTTCCCGTGCCAGGCGGACGCAGATGACCTCCCGATGGTGCAGGCCATCCTCAAGGGCCTGAAACAGCGCCACGCGAAACTCGGCGACCTCCCTATCCTCATCCATACGGTGCGTGTCCGCGCCAAGCGCGTTTCGCATTCGTGTATTCATCCGTTGTTCGCAGTCTGGCACGGGCGTCCTGACCCACGGGCAAGAAACGAAGGGCATGGCCGCCACGGACGTGATTTACGACGACTCGGACTTTGAGCAGATTGCGAACATCAAGCCTGAGGCGCTCCATCGCAATGTCGACAACGCCATCTTCGAGGCCGACAAGGATGGTACGTGCTATCTCTGCAAACATAGTCCAATGTGGCGAACTGAACCTCTGCGACAGGTTACTGCAGGACCTACATCATCCTTCCGAGCACAATCTACGGCATCGCACAGAACCACCTCGTCGACGCGGGCATCCAGAACCCGTACTCGATCCAGATCCCAATGGTCATCAAGGCCTCGCTCGGCCGGGGCCGCGCAGGCATGGTCGGCAAGGGCCTCGCGCTCTGGCCAAATGTGCACATCGAGGACGGTACGCCCCTCCTTGCTCTGTTTCCCGAGTCTGGGTCTAACCCATCCCAGTCTCGGACCTGTACATCATACTCTACGACGCGATTGTGACCAAGGGCACCGAGGGCGTCGACCACGGCATCCGCGGCTACTACTTCGGCGAGAACGGCGAGCACGCGTGGGGCGACATCTCGCGCGCCGTCGGGCAAGCTATGGTCGCGCTCGGGCTCGCCACCGAGGCAGAGCCGACGGCATTCACCGATGAGGAGCTCGAAAAGTACTTTGGCTCGGTCGTGCGTGTCTCGTTCACTGTATAGTGTAGGCGTAATGCTGACTTCGGAGGGACAGGAAACCGGCAACTACTGGGGCACGAACTCGCGCGCGCGTGCGAACCACTCGCGTGCGCTTGGTTGGAAGCCGAAGTATACGACACAGGACATGCTCGCGAGCATCAAGCCGGAGGTCGAGGCGATTCTGAAGCAGCAGAAGTAGGGAAGTGCCCGAAAGCACGAAGCAGCAAGTGTACATTACCAGCAGACAAATACCAGTGGTTTCTTTCGTTCTATGCAGGGGGTCAACGTCCCGCGTTTCGTCTCACAGACTGCATGATTTTGCTTCAGGGGCAGAAAGTGCGGTAAGTATGCATTGCATGGACGGGGCTACCCCCCGAGCCCTGTACAGAGCCCTGACAATATACTGATGGTGTGCGTGAAGCTGGCTAGGAACGTTCTAGCTGACTCACGCTCTGCAGTGCACTCGCGCCATCGATGGCTTACTCATTCCCGTCCACCACGTCCGATTTCTCGGTCAATACAGTGCCCCCCCAGCGTATAAAGCCGCGTGCGTGTGGACACATCTCGCCTTGCAGTCCTTGTGAACAATGGCTGGTAAGACCCCCGTCTTCTACATCGGCGCGACCGGTACGTGTATGCTGCCTTGCTCACGGACGCGACGCACTCACGCGCGCACAGGCTACATCGGCGGCTCCGTCCTCGCAAAGCTGCTCACGGACCCCAGCGCGGACACCCTCGACATCACCGCGCTCGTGCGCAGCGAAGACAAGGCCGCGAAGCTCGAGAAGTTCGGCGTGCGCACCGTCGTCGGCTCCTTCAAAGATGTGGCTCTCGTCGAGAGGCTGGCCGAGGCCGCGCATGTTGTGTTCTCCATGGTGCGCCGCCCCGTAGCGTGTCCCTAAGCTGTCTACCATGACCGCCCCATCCAGGCGGACGCAGACGACCTCCCGATGATGCAGGCCATCCTCAAGGGCCTGAAACAGCGCCACGCGAAGCTCGGCGACCTCCCAATCCTCATCCACACGGTGCGTGTCCGCGCCCAGCGCGCTTTGCACCCCTCTGTTCATCTCTCGCTCGCAGTCTGGCACGGGCATCCTGACCTATGGGCAAGAGACCAAGGGCATGGCCGCCACGGACGTGATCTACGACGACTCGGACTTTGAGCAGATCGCGAACATCAAGCCGGAGGCGGTCCACCGCAATGTCGATAACGCCATCTTCGAGGCCGACGCTGACGGTACGCGCCACGACTGCAATCACGGGCAAGATTGATGGACTGAAGCTTTGTCGCAGGCTATTGCAGGGCCTACATCGTCCTCCCGGGCATAATCTACGGCATCGCAAAGAACCAGCTCGTCGACGCCGGCATCCAGAACCCGTACTCCTTCGGGATCCCGATGCTCATCAAAGCCGCGCTCGGCCGCGGGCGCGCAGGCATGGTCGGCAAGGGCCTCGCGCGCTGGCCGAACGTGCACATCGACGACGGTGCGCGCCTCTCCGCCTCTTTGCTCCTTCCGCGTCTGACCCGCGCCAGTCGTGGACCTCTACGTCGTGCTCTACGACGCGGTCGTGGAGAAGGGACCCGAGGGCGTCGACCACGGCGCGCGCGGCTACTACTTCGGCGAGAACGGTGAGAGCTCGTGGGCCGACATCTCGCGCGCCGTCGGCCTGGTCATGGTCGAACTCGGGCTCGCGGCCGACGCGGAGCCGACCGCGTTCTCAGACGAGGAGCTCGTGAAGTACTTTGGTTCTGTCGTGCGTGTCTCGTTCGACGTGCGGTGTGGGCGTGGTGCTGATTTCGAGTGGACAGGAAATCGGCAACTACTTCGGCACGAACTCGCGCGCGCGTGCGAATCACTCGCGTGCGCTTGGGTGGAAGCCGAGGTACACGACCCAGGACATGCTCGCGAGCATCAAGCCCGAGGTCGAGGCGATTCTCAGGCAGCAGAAGTAGGGGAGTACCCGGAAGCGCGAAGCAGCAAATGTACATTATCAGCAGACAAATACCAGCGGTTTCTTGGATCCTTTCCTCTGCTGCACGCGTACGTGTTGCAGCAAAGGTGGTATGTATCGCATAGACGGGAGCTGGCATATCTTGGGGCTAAGCTGCGGCACTATTGCTATCGTACAGCAGCGAGTGCGTTGCGTTCGGCACTGGTCGCAGGGTGAACACATGCACGGTAAGTATGTCTCATTCACGTTGCTTATCCAATCTGCTAGTGCGAATGTACTTCAGCTCCGTTCGAGCGAGGTATCGGTGGTCTAAAGGGACCGTTGTGGCCGGGAGCGCCTTCGCTTAGGTGGGTCTATGTGCCGAGGGGAGCAGCATTCAGGCGATCCTCGTGAGTGGCCCGGTCCCATCGATTGTCCCTTCCAATGTACTCATGCTCCAATCTTCCATGCATCGACAGAGACAATGATGCACAGCATTCCGGCGTGTACTGAGTGCCTTCGTGCGCAGGTAGTGTATGGATGGTATAAGATATCTCTCTGCGTAGCCGTCCTGCATCGTCGCGGCACCTCGTCGACCCGCTGTTCATTTTCACACCACTTACGGACGAACCATGTCTGCCGATTCTGATGCACAGGCCCAAGCGAACGCGCTCGCTGTTGATGAGCACGTAGAGGGCGTCGAGATTGCGAATGCTCAGCTTGAGCTCGCGGGGCAGGGCTCGGGGCCCTTTATGCACATCCCTATGGTGTTATCGTGCTGGTACGTCGCTCAACACACTGCCCGTTACTTTTATGCTCAGAATTCTCATTCGACGCAGGGGCACAGCAGCCTCCGCGCTGCACAACCGCCAGAACCCGGGCGTCACGTCCTACCTCACCGCGCGCCTGCCCGAGTACGCGCTCCGGGGCAACCTGAGCATCAGCGTGTGGGCGCGCACGAGCAGCCGGGGCGCCGCGTCTTCCTCTCGGTCGAGAGCCCGTTCGCGCGCCACTCCGTGCTCGAGGTCGGGACGCGGGCGAACGGCACGGAGGTCTACGCCGCGACGCTGCCGACGGGCGTGTCGAAGTGGATCTGGTCCGGCGAGCACATGGGCGCGGACTGGACGCACGTCGTCGTCGTGTGGGCGCACTCGACGCGCACGTTCTACCTCAACATCGGCGGGAAGGTCAAGGCCGTCAAGTGGGCCGACAGCGAGGCGAACGACCGCTTTTTGGCGACCACGAAGGAGTGGCGCCTCGTCATCGGGAGGGGCAAGGAGACTGCGCTCATGCGCGACGGGTGGAATGGGGAGGTGGGTCTGTTCTCCGTGGCCCATCTCACTTCAGGCTAAGTCGCCCGTCTCAGATAACCGAAGTCGCAGTGTGGAACCGCGCTCTGAACCTGGTAAAGCAATCCCTGCTTGTACCGATCTTCAAAGCGCATGCCTGACATGAAGTCTTCTCTTGGCAGCACGACGTTCAAGAGCTTGGACAACGATTTCCCGAACCCATGAACCCCGCACTTCCGGGGCTCCCGACTGGCTTCAGAGTCTAGGCGCATGGCGGTATCGATAAAGGCATCCGTACGCGGCCTAAGGCGGCCTACCACGCTTTCCAAAACCCGACTTGAGCTCCTTCGTCCTCGTCCTCAGTAATTGAATTGTAGGCCCGCACCCATGTTTGCCACTTTCTCGGATGTATGTACGCGCTATGTTCAGTTTGGTACTTGGCTTTGGACTGTCTCGTGCCACCTGCAAGTCCTCCAACCACCCTGCGAACTTTGCGGATGCTAGCGTCCGCCGTGCGTTTCGATTCACAGCAGATATACGAGGAGGCGTCAGGCGCGAAAGAGGACAGTACTTGGTACGGGGCTATTGAGTGAGTGACCTCTAACCTCCACGCAACGGCAATGCAGTCTGAACGGCCGAAATGATAGTCAACGGCCTTTCGGAAGTGCCGCTTTCACTGTGTGCATGGCGCGGATGCTCGGACTCCTGAACTAGATCACCATCGATACCGAGAGTTCTCATGCACTGATAGGACACTGATCATGGGCTGCACAGCTTCCAGGCATGCCATGCAGTAATTGTGAACATCTACCTGCTCCGCAAGACTGCTTTTCCGTGGAGCTACCGTTATTGCGAGAGAGCCATCGCTCGTGCTTCCCCGCAAGCTAGAGGACTTCCAGCACAGCTTTCCGGCGAGGAGTTGTGTGCCTATCTTCCGAGCTAGTGCTGATTCTGACAAATGTCTCAACGTGCGTAGCCTGGAGGTGTATTTAAGGTGACGTCCCCCAGAGGATCGGCCGTACAGGAGTCCCCTGCACAACACAACCATGTCCGCTGACGAAGGGCACCTCGACCTCGTTGCTCACAGCCCGCCAGCAGCTGGCCTTCAGGCATTAGGCAGCAGCAATGATATCGCCGAACAAGGCGGCGTTACCCTTGGGCAGCAGCTTCGTGCGCTCGGAGCTGGGCCTATACTTACCATTCCGTCGCTGCTCGCCTGTTGGTACGCCTTTCTTCTTCTCAATGAGACCTTGCGGTGTACTCAAGGCTGCTGTTTTCCTGTGACAGGGGGAGCAAGATTGAGCCTTCGGGCCACCTGGCGTCCTATCTCTCGACGCGTCTGCCGGACTACTTCCTGAACAGGGACGCAAGCTTCAGCCTGTACGTTCGCCGCGGCCAGAGTACTGACGACACGGCACGCGTCATGCTCGTTGTCGAGAGCCCTTTCCAGCCCAACGCCATCATTGAGCTGGGCATAGGGGTCGACAAGGGCAAACGCCACGCGGTCTACGCCGGAAGCAGCGTCACACCTGCGTGGCTGCGCTCCGCGGTCGACGTCCAGGTGGACGAGTGGACGCACATTGCCATGGTGTGGAACTACACCGCACGGACGTTCTCCCTCTACGTCGAAGGGGAAGCCGTCAAGACGCTGGCCTTCTCGCCCACCAGAGACGCCAACGAGCGGATTCTTAGAGTCAACAAGGAGTGGCGTTTGGTCATCGGAAGGGGCAAGAGGATCGGGCAGATGCGCAACGGATGGGATGGCGAGGTAAGCCTGCTCGAGTGCGCCGCGGCTCATTGCTGAATCGACGGACATCCGCAGATCACCGACGTTCGCGTCTGGGATCGTGTGATAGACGAGGTGAGAAGCGTCTTCATATGGTTCACGTAGACGGACACTCATGATCTTCCACTTCGTGCTGTAGACCGAGATCAACGACATTAGACGATGGCAGCGCCCTGAGCCGATGAACCCCACTCAGCCGAACCTGTGGTATGACTACAAGGTCTAGCATAGTCCACTTCACTGGTCCGCGACAAACAAAGAGAGAGACAGAGCAGCGGGTTACGCAAAATTAATCCAAGCGCAGAGTACCCTTCGGCATTCCAGCTATAAAACATCACGTAAATCCCAGCGTTCAAGCGAAAACCTTGGTGCTTTGAATGAGACGTCGCTCAAATGTACTATATCGTGTTATAACGGGTTTTATTGTTGCGTTCGGTATATAGCGTGGACTGTGTTCGCCACAGCGAAGCGCCATGCGATCGCACGCGAGTGCGCTTCCGCTGGGAGTCGCGCGCTTACCTGCCTCTCTTTCTCGTCCATCTCTCTGAAGTCCGGGCAGCCACACGAAGGTCCCCGCCCTTACTCATCGAAATCCCTGTATCCTCAAGCTCCTTATCACATTGTTATGGACTCGGACGACGAGGATATTCTACAGCAAGAAGCAAAGAGGAGAGCAACTGGTTACCATACCTATTCTCGTGTGTCGCGTCGTCATTCTGACTGAGGGCCGTCTAACGCCAGCTTGACCCCCAGGACGCCACAAGGCGGGGATTCCTGTGAGACTGTACGAGAAGGAAGAGAACAAATGGATGGAAATGTGGATCAGACGTCGGTCAGTACTCGACAAAGAGGTGATTCATGACCCGCGCGACGACCCGCCTGGTGAGCGCGGCGTGCAATACCGCGTCCTCCGTTTTTGTGAGACTATAAAGCGCTTCCATACGGTGAGTACTGCGACGTGGCTCTGTCCGGCTTGCTCGATTCGACTGAAGATAGGGCAGCCTAGACCTCGCCGGCCGCCACGAACGAAGATACCTGTCCATCCTCCGACGCTGGGAAGACTTCGCAGTCGAACTTGAAGAAGTACTGGAGCACAGCACGGAGACGACTGTTCCCATGCTAGATGAGTCTGGTCAGGTCCTCATGTCACTGGAAGATCCACCGTCGCCGCTCATGGACATATCTTTCGACGTCGAGCCGGCGGACTTGCTCAGGGAATTCGAGGATAAATGGAGACTAAAGATATACTCTGTCAGTGCCATGAAAAACCTCTATGGTGTGTCAGCTCCTACAGACATTCAGTGCGCGAGCTGATACAGGGCCAGAGGAAGTGAAGGCTAGCTTACAGGCTAGCCCTCAGCCAAAACTCCAAACGCTGTGTCTCCTCGACCTTCCACCTGAACTCCTGCATCTTGTGATGCAACTCTGCGGGGTCGACGGCGCAAGGCGATTAGGAGCTACATGTCACAGCCTACGGGAAGTCTCGGTGCCATATATTTATCTCGTGCGTCGTGTCTGTCTTGCCTGCAATAACAATCTGACTTTGACAAAGGAACGCAATCTCGAGATCAAATTTGACCCCAAATGGAACGAGATAAATGGTGAAGACCCAAAAGCAGTCCACGACTATATACAAGCTCTCGCAGCATCTGCACGCGACGAATTCATTGGCGACGTGGCCTTCCTTCTGTCTCGACCCGACATTTCCGAACGTATCGAAACGTTGATCGTCTCTGGTTGGCAATACCGTTACTTCGACATGGCCGGCTGGGAACCATTCGACGAGAACGTTGTAGAGTTCCTCTTGCCGATCTCAGTCCACATTCATGACCTTATTGCCGCTTCTCCGAACATCAAGAAACTAAGCCTGTGCTTCCTCGTGATCACGCAAGCGATGCGAGAGTGCATCATCACTCTCAAACAGCTCAATGAGCTCAAGGTCATCTCCAGCAAGGTCACGGGTTCCGCCAATCTTCCACCGTCTGCCTCCGCCCTCCGTAACCTCACCATCCGTATCTCTGACCCCTTGGACCTGTCCGCCTGGACATTCATGCATGCGCTCTCCGACCTACGGTGGCTATTACTTGCGGGCACGAAGAACGGAGCTCGCATCCTTCCGCCACCAGAAATTGTGCAGAGCTGCAATCCCTTTGTCACCGTTCAGCGCGCATTTATTGATGGAGTACAGCCTATGGAGCAGCTTGACCTCGCTGCTCTGTTCACCTCTGCTTCGCTCGCTACTGACCATCGCTTGCCCCTCGTGGAACTCAAAATCTCAATGTCGTATGGGATCGACGATCTCGTCGTAGATGCCTTGCTCGCTGCTCTGGAAGGCTCTGCACTCCGATACTTTGTCCTGGATGGTACCACATACGGCGAACCTCAGCTCATCGACGAGATCGCACAGAAATTACCCGACCTCAGATCGCTCACGCTTATTTATCGTGATAGTTATCGGCAGACCAAAGGCAAGGCCGCGAACTGGCCGCGGCCGACATGGGAATACGCACGTCGTCTCGGACGCTTCCGGCAGCTATCGCACTTCGGCTGGAACCTCGACATTACGCCTACGACGACGCCTGCGACCATGGAGTTGATGGAGGACGGGTATCCGGATGACTGGTGGGAGTACATCCGCGAGGACTGGCTCGACCCGTCGACCGAGGTCGCAAAGCTCCTCGCGGCGTATTGTCCGTCGCTCGAGATGGTCGTCTTCCTCGACGGCTTGCCCTACCGCTTCCAGAAGATCGTGCGCTCTCCGCAAGGCGATGTTTCCACAGAAGACTCGTTCTCATACTGGGACTACTATGCTCGCCACAATCCCCTCCTCCGGTCGTGGCCTGTGGTTGAGCGGCGTGATGATGCGTAGAATTATTCTGGAAATATATGTGAGGACATTTACGTCGAATGACTATGATCCCCATGTCGAGCTCCTCAGCACCAGCAGGCGTTTCGATCTCACTCTGTACGCCACGAAGGCAATTGATCCTCGGCCAATGGATTCGTCCAATGTCTACGATCGTGCCTCACCGCTGTCGTCGTCGCTACCTGGTATGATGCTGTATGTTCCTGTACCGCATCGCGGCCGATGTTTGAACATGCTATTTAGGCCTCTGCAAGTTTCAGCGACAGTCAAACAAGGTTTGAGCTATAAACATAGAGCGTGTGAGCTGCAACATCCTCCTTCGTGAGCCTGTGAAGCTGCATGCCCAAACCCAGTAACTTACTAAGGCGTGGGCTCCGAGACAGATGGTGGCATGGGGGACGTCTTGTGTCCGCTGGCTGACATAAGCACATTCAGTGACGACTATATAGCAAGTCGTTTCAGAGTGCATCAGTTCCGCACTGTGCGGCGAGCTGCCATCTACCTTGCGAAGGAGTTCAACGCGAAAGCCAACCATGACAGTCAAGTTGCCCCCAACCCTCAAGAAACAAGGTCTCGTCAACTTCGCTGGTGCGACTCCAGAGTCCAAAGCGACTATTGAGCGACTTTTGGAGGAGGACAGGCAGAAGCACCACTGCTTCTGGGGCAGGGTTGGCTTTCACAACCATCTCAGCCACCAGTGAGCATACTTAGCCCCTCTTTCTCTGTACCCAGCTCACCCTGCGCTAGCCTCCTCGCAGCATACGACTTTGGCGCGTCGGCAAAGCAGCTGCAAGCTATATACGATGCCGAGCTGGACGAGCTGGACCCTATCCATCTCGCGGACCGTGCGACCAAGACCGTCGAAGAGCAGCATGTGACCATCACTGCTGAGAATTGGACGGAGTACCTGGGCCAGGAGAAGTGAGGCGTTCGCTCGGCACGCAGCACCTCCCCGTCTTACTCAGCCTTGCGCCACAGATACTACGCGTGCCTCGTGACCTTCTTCGCCGGCGTCGTGGAGAAGGTGGGTATGGGCGAAGCCCTCGAGCAGTACGTGTTCGCTCCAGCAGCGAACGGGAACGGAGCGCAGATGCTCCTGAGGTTCGTCGGCGGGGCGTGAGTACATTCGCTGCTAGTCTCACGTGGAACTGCTGCTGAGAATGACAGTGCGCATCCTCTGATCCAGATGGGCTATGCTGTCGAGTTTGGCAGTGACGCCATGGCTGCGGCAGGTGGGTTGTATCAGTCAGCGTTCGCCGTACGCCTGCTGACATCTGGGCCCCACTATAGCCCTCGCGCAGGCTGCATGTCACTCCCCTTACGTCCCAGAGATCTTTGATCTGCGTCCGCAGACAAAGACGACGAATGGCCATACAGCACAGGAGACAGCTGCGGGCCGTCAACCTGCGCAAGGGCTCTCCCTGCTCGAGATCATTCGCGAGATGTACGACTCCCCCATCATGAAGCCCGTCATGCCGTACGACCCGGACGGCCTCCTCCGGAAACGCCAGGCAGATGCCCGCACAGACGGGCGGCCAGAGGAGATCGTGCGCCTCGCGAACCTCTGGGTCGTTGACGCGTCGCGCGGGCAGGCGGGGCTCGACGAGAAGGTCGAGGAGCTCGTCTGGCTCGCGACGCTGCTCATGGCGGGCACGAGCAAGCCCGGGCGCAAGCCGCGCGTCGACTTCTTCCTCATGCACATGGTCACGAGCAGCCTCTTCGTGCCATCGCTGCTGCAGGCGCTGCCGAGCATGGCGTCCAAGGTCACGCTCGTGCGCGCGATGCTCCCGGTCGTGCTCATGTACGTGACGGTCCGCGGGCGCCCGCGCATCGACCCCGCGCTGCTCATGTCGTACAGCGCGACCCCGCGCCCGCCGACGCGCCAGGGCCTCGCAGCGTGCACGCGCGCGGACGGCGCGCTCGGCGACCCCGCGCAGGACGCGTACGTCAACCCCTGGCCCGAGATCGTCGCCGGCGTCCTGCACGCGCCCGACGCGCACACGGTCAAGACGATCCGCACGCTGTACTTCGCCGCACAGCGGTACGGGACGACGCCGCCCGGCGGCGCCATCGGCGCGTTCCGCCGCAGCGACGGAAAGGAGACGCACAAGGGCACAGCGCAGATGGACGGCACAATCTTCGTCAGGGCGGCGGGCGTGGTCATGAACGCGCTCGGCTGGGTCTCGCACGGGCAGAAGGAAGGTAAGTGGGACCGCAGCGCGCTTGGGTGGGACGACGCCTGGAATACGCCCGATGAGTAACTAGGTCATTTGAATCTTTGTTGAAAGGAAACACGCCGTGTATCATTAGTGTATCAGTACCCCGGAACCCTGGAATTATATGTTGCACCTCCATGTCTAGTAGCAGACGAAAAGGTCGTCAGTTACAATATAGACACACTATGGTAGGCCACTCACTGCGCCTACATCGGCGGAATCTTTCCAGGTAAGAACGCGGCGCCGCCCTTATTCTCCTCATACCACTCCCAGTCGTGCGCAAGGAGGACATGGACGCGGGGAACCTTCAGCAGCGAGCCGACACGGCGGATGTGCTCCACAGCGTCGTCTTTGTGCGCATGCGCACAGAGCATGTGCCCGTGCTCGTCAATCCTGAACGCGACCTCCTTCTCGCCTGTGATCAGCCGCTTGTCGTGTGCGGTATCTCCAGCAAGGTAGATCCAGGCGCCGTCAGACGACGTGCGCGCGAGGATGTTGACGTGCCCTGGGCAGTGCCCCGGCGCCTCGACGATGTACAGACTGCCGTCGCCGAAGTAGTCGTGCGCGTTCGGGAAAGGACCGATGGATGTGGAGAAGTCCGCGTCGGAGAGGTAGCGGGTGCGCTCTGCTGGCACAGCGTCCGGCCATATCTGCGATTTGGGGTCGCTCGGATAGCTGTTCTCGAGCAGCTCGCGGCTGCCTGCTCCGAGGACGAACGTCGCGTTCGTGAACGAGCTCGTGTTGCCAATGCTGCAGGGAGTGGGAGACTCTGCGTCAGCATCTCATGCCCACGAACACGGCGGGACGCTTACTGGTCGAAGTGCAGGTGGCTAAGGACAACTGTCTGCACTGACTGAGGAGATATGCCGCCAGCGACGAGCGATTCCTCGACGGCGGTGCCCGGCGGAACCGTGACGGGAAGCATCTTGACAATGGCTTGCACTGCTGGTGGACACGCATCGATGTCCCGGCGCAGGCCTAGGTCGAAGAGCAGGTGGGTGCCGGTGGGTATGTGGACAATGTAGAAGGCGAGCGAAGGACACCTGGGCACCTTCTCCTGAGCTACGTCAAGCACAAAATACATCGTGGGCAGGTCGACAAAGCCTCCATCCAGCGCAGAAACCTCGACGTATGCTTGGTCTTCCTTGGCTTGGGGCAATGAGCAGGGCTGGGGAGTCGCCATGGCGTGCGACGGGTCTGTTGACACGAGAGGTGTGCTCTGGCCTTATATCAGGTACAGCAATGTGAGAACATATCAACACCCTCCACACGTCACCTGTTCTCTTTTCCTACTACATCTACAGCACGCCAGGAGGAGCTCGAGGAGCCGCGGGCATGGTCGGCTTCAGACTGTTTCAGACACTGATTTGCGAGCGTATTGGCAGACAGCCCTGCAGCCAAGCGCTTCGCCGACTACGCCATCTGAGAGCGATATCAGCGCAGAAGACATCTGCATCAAGGAGGAACGGAAGATGGAATGGTAGCCTGGCGTGAGCGGACTGTGCATGTGAGCAGCAAACCTTCGTATGTACTGTAGTTTCCAGATTGAGGCAGACTCCGGGACGTGCCGAGGCTCGGTGGGCGCGAACCGAACCGTGCGCCTCTTCCTGGACCGTGCCCTCGTCCTCCACGACGCGAATGGCTACGATCCCTGCTCGGGCGACGCACATCTAGGGCTTTCTTTTAGAGGATTTTCTGGCATGGTGTATCGACCGACTATCACCTAGCCGCAGACGGGCCCTGTGTTCAGCTTCCACTACGAAGCGGCCCTGATATACAGGCTATAGGGTAGGTGTACGGCCCTTCATTTACACAGCATATGCTCACAGACAAGCGGATCCAGCTCAGTTCATATAGAAGCATCCATTCGTTGCTGTTTAATCCAGTGACGGCGCTCTCAGGTGTACTTTGTGTCGGTTCTGTCGAGGCACTGCTTAGGAAATCCAGCACCATGGGTTTCTTGATCTCGGTGTATGATAGTCTCTCCTACGCACTATGTGACTATTCTTGCTATCGTACCTCCGCTGATAGCGAGTCCGCCGTCGTGCATAGGGAAACTTGGACTGCTCTTGTTCCTGGAAGCTCGGTAAGGACTTTCGTATCGTTTTGGGCTGCAAAGAGGTCTCTGACACTCGAGATCTAGTGACACAATACGCTGTGCTTGATCTGTCAGTGTATTGCCGCAAACCAACGTCGCTGGCCTTATCAGTGGTTCATATCTCGCTCGCTTCTGCGCCATTGTGCAGACACAGCACCGGATTCGATCTGGAGGGCATGTCTATCTGAGCTGATATATAGATGTTGTACCCGCATAAATGTTCCTGAGAACAAGGATGAGCATTTAAGTCCTGCTGACTGCGCCATCCGGGATTGCAATGGGCGATGGCTTCAAATATCGGGGATGCTCGCCAGTCCAGCCAACACATCTCCTCGCATTCACGAAAGATTTCGCCAAAATATGCTCGACGCTCCCCTACAAGTTGCCTTACACGACCCGAACTCTCTGGCAAGCAAAGCGTACGTCTTCTTTGCTGCCGTAGTCGTTAATTGCGTCACTGAGCCCCAATAGTGCTGTAGAAAACTATATTTGCACGTCCATGATGGGTGAGTGTCTTCCACTATCCGCTAGGTATTCTATGACGCTGAGTCACCTCCCTCTCAGCCCTCATACTCTGGGAGCATGCGATCACGTTTAGATCGGAGTTTTTCCTCATGTGGCGACGCAACTTCTCTGTGATCACCGTCTTGTTCGTCGTCAATCGGTACGGCGCGATCTCCTACGGAATCATCGGAATCGCTGCGGCCTATGCGAAGGACGAAGCTGTGCGCCAGCTCTTCCTACTATATCTGAGCCTACTGACCAGGAATTTTTCTTCAGAGGTCTGTCATGCTAAAACTCCTCGCCCATGCTGCTGCGCACTCACCGTGTACTTCAGCTGTGCTTTCGTCACACGGGCTAACGACGTCGTCACTTCTCTCCTGGAGCTTACTTTCGGAGGTACGGATCCGCTCCAGCGCCGCGCACTCCACGCTCACAGCGACACGTCCGAAGTCTGTTCAGCAGTACGAGCGTACGCGGTCTGGAACAAGAATATGCTCCCGTCTATCATCATTCTCGCCCTCAACTTGGGTCCACTCGGTTCTAACATTGTGCGTTCTACCGATCCCCATACATTGCAAAAACGCTAACTACATTATGCAGTACCTCTATAACTTCACAACGCCGATAGCTACTCATGTCGCGCTGCCGGTCTGTGTATCATACTTGAACCTGGGAGTCCGCCAAGAACTACTGTAGGTTAATCTCATCTATGAGTCGAAACAAAAACTAACCTTGACCCGCTACAGAAGTGTGTAAAATTCCCCCGAGTTTGCGCCTGATTCCTTGGCTGATCTCGCGAAAATAGTGGCTACTGCCTCACGAGTCTGCACGATTGTGGCTGATACTCTCGCCTTATTCGTTCTGCTGCTGAGGACTGTCAGGGCGCAGAGAGATGCCCATAGAGTGAATATGCCGGTACCACTCACCACCATGCTAATTCGCGATGGTGAGTCCAGCCTCGGGCATTCTGGGCGCGCACTGACAAAGCTACAGGATCTGTGTACTTTCTGTAGGGCAACAGATAGCATCGGTTCTCTCCTACGACTTATGTGGATAACGTAGAACCGTCCTGACGATGAACGTTGCGCAGCTCGTCGTCGTAGAGACTACAGTAAGCCCCACAATCGTGCGCTGAAGCCCTTAGCTTACGGTGTTTATCCGCTGTGCGATATTGCAGAGACAGACCTATCTTACACCATTCATTTGCACGTACGTCGAATCTCCATGCCACTAAGTTATATGTGATGAATAAACCTGACACTTGGACAGCTTGACCGCAATCCTCATGTCACGAATGTTTTTGAATCTGCGCGAAGCTGCCATGGGCCGTCTTCCCCCATGGGAGGACCTCGGCCACGGAATATCCCAGTGACCATGATATCTGTGAACCACGAAGTCAGACCGTCGGATTCTTCTGGTATATGTGCATGGCGGACGGCAGATAATTGTGACCAATGGTTCCATACTACGTGACTGCAGAAGATTTGAAGGCGCGCGAAGGTGGATGGTAGACTCGTTGATCTCATGGAGGCAGTACTTATACGGAAGCTAGAAACATATCGAGCAGCCTAAATCGCACATTCAATGGAAATTTGCTACACATCTTCTCCGTCAGGGGCGAGAGTTTGAGCCGTTGGGCCCCTCGACACGTCACACGAGCATCAGACTTTTGAGCCGCGCGTTGTGTATATTATAATCAAATGCAGACCTTATATGACCTTTCAATGAAGAGGCAAGATTCTGGACGGCTTACAAGGGCTTTCTGATACACAGCCAATTATCATTCCAATTTCTAGTCGCGTACAATACAATGTATGTGCATTGTATTCATGGCGGTCACGACACAATAGTGCCAGGAGCCCAGGCTTGTACCGGCGGGCCTTTGTGCAGGCTGCGCATGCACACGCGCCCTTGCTCTCGCCACGGCCCACCATTTCCTTGCTCATCACTCACTGCATAGGCGGCTCGCGCGACGTCTTCTATAACTAGTGCTTAGCAGCACCTGCATGTGCCGCCCACCAATTAGGTCAAGGTGAAATGGAATACCTGCAAGGTGTCGCACACATCACACAGCGTGCAGCGCAGACGGAGGACACGCATGCGCAGGAAATGGAACCAGAGCATGCCATGGCTGAGGACGCCGTTGGGAGTGCAGACGGCGGCGACGGCGCGCTGTCCTTGAATGTTGCCCAACGCGATTTGCGATTTTCCGCACATCTACCTCTATATTATAGTCCGGAATGTCTACGTGATGGGCTCTGTGTCGTCCTGAGGCTTCAACGATGGGCGGGCCGCGGTAGCGGTGTCCTGAAATTCCACCGTACGGGAAGGGGCTGTAGATGAGCACTCAGGATTTGAAGATTTGAAGCGCTAGGACTCACGCAGACATAATATTACTGCCATATTGCTGGGGTCAACATTTAGCTCGAGATACGACCATGCATGTGAGCCGCCAAACGCTAGAATTAAATATTAAGGGAGCGCAGAGGAGGATCGCAGAGTCGGGGACAAGACTGATTCGGGCTGGTCGGCATCTGCCGAGCTCCATGACGTCAAAGGCGTACCCGCGCGCGCTTTCCGCTTTTTCCGAGGCTGTCCCCCAACCACCACCACCACCTCGACGTTGACTGCAACATTGAAGCTTGAAGTCTGCCGCGATGGCTGACAGCGTGTCACATCTCATCCTACCTTATCTGACGACCTCAGCTAACCACGTTCTGCTCACCTGCCGCAAATCAACGCAGCGGACGACGGCCTCGACATCCCCGGCTCTCCGGAGTTGCTCGTGCCGCCATGGGGAGAACATGCAGTAGAGACGCAGCAGCAGGTATGAGGTGCGCCCCGACGATCTTCTACAACGCTATGTATGCCGACTGCACCATAGGTACTGTCACCGGTGATAGCGATGCTCTGGCACGCGAGAGCGTCTTCACGTCTTCAGCGCCACCACTGTTCCCCGGAGCCGCGGCTGTCGCTGTGCTCGAAGACCACGCCCGAGCAGACGGTGTGGAGCAAGTCCACGCGTATACAGCCAGCGCGTACGCCGCCGACGCACGATGAGCCGTCTCGAGAACGAGAAGACGGTGTACGAGTGGTTCTGGACCGTGCGGCCACGTCCGGTCGACGCGGCGCTGGCCTTGTCCTTCCATTCCAGCCTTCCGTTCACCACCTCCACCGACCTCTATACCGACTCCTTCCCCAACATCGCCACCATCAGCAATACTACCACGGGCACCCTACTCATTCGGCCGCGCCGGACGGACGTACTTGTATGTGCACGCGCGAGGACGAGGACAATGAAGGTCGGCGGCATCGTCACGAGTACGTCCCCGGCACCATCTTTCCCTGTACTCATGCCGCTCTGTTTCACTGCCGCGCTTCGGCTTCAGCCGTCATAGCCTGGTACGCATGCCCGTCTTGTCTTCCCATCTGATACAGACTGGCTAATGAGATGCTAGGTGTGCTAGAACAGGCTCTCAAGAGATCTTCCAGCTGCACTTACTGACAGCCCGAGCACTCTGCCTCACAATGGTTGCCCTCCGGACTGGAGGCTGTCTATGGCCTTTGTATCCTGTAGTGATAGAGTAGAGCATGTGTCACAGCAATATATCTAGTTCTTTGGCTTATAACGCAGGATGTCCACGCAAGAACCGCATTCTCTATAAGCCTCATACACATGTGGACCATGCAATCTGTAAAATTCCCCACAATGCATGCAGTTATGCGTTCGATCATATCGGCTGAAAAGTGCTGCAAGCCTATTGCAATAAAGCAGCAATAATTGTCAAATAACTGTGTCGCTTATATCGATTTGTGGGTATACATAGCGTTATCATCCATATGCCGGAAATCTGATGAGCGAGCACTGGCAGTACTAGAGATCCTTCACACCTACCAAATGCAAACAGCCGGGAGCTGCCGAGCGCCCGACAACAGTGAGCGGGCACGATACGCAAACTTCGTTCCAACGTTCCAGCTGGACACAGAACGGTAGTCCTCTGCGCAAATTTCCGCTACTACAAGGGATCTACGCTCCGCTCGGAATGCAAGCCATATATCGCTAGATATCGCTCTATCATTGGCCAGCGAGCCTCGCTCCACGGCCCTCTCCAATACGGCAACCACGGCTCCAGCGAACTCAATGAACCACCGCCTTCGATGCGCTGCGGGGTCTCAAAGGCCTATGCTGGAAATCGGTAAGGTGCAGCCTATTGTTGTGTGTACAGCTGTCACCGCGTCCCTCAGGCACCTTTTCTTTCCGAGCATGTTTTGTGCCTTCAATTTGGACCCGCACAAGAACATGTTGTGACCCAAGAATCTACACAGGAGTGGGAGGCTGACGTCCAGCTGCGAGCACAATGCGAACGTCTCTGCCTCTGCCACTCGGGCCAGCCGGTTGCAGACCCAATGTCATAGCTCGGTATATGTGCAAAGAAAGGTTTCATAGGCCATGGTTCCTCTCAACTGTGACAGACCCGGGACAAAAAAAACGTCGGGCCGTCCTGTGTACTGCAGCTGACGGGCCCACTTGGTAAGGCGTTTTTCGATGGAGATTACCTCTTGAACCTATAGCCGCCGTCACTTACTTCAGTACACCTAGGATCTGCGGCATGCGAGAAGCCAAATGTGCTGAGGTGCGCTGTATGCTGTCGTGCTAGTGTGTTACGTATACATGCCAAACCTACTCCCCCACAATGTAACTGGTCTCCTGAGGATATCAGAGCACAGGTACTGTCCAGCTTCACGCGTACGTCTTATTGTATCTGTTCTTTGATCTGATGAACTATACGAACGACAGGGCCCTGCAACACGGCTGCTGTACTGTATCCTACGAACTCTAGGAGTACCGTTGAAGGCATCCCTGTAACCAGAGCCGATTTCTTTCGCCCATTAGGGCTGGGCCATCCGGATTTCCGATCAAGTCGACCTAGAGCTGCAAAGAACGCTTCACTGTCAAGCATGCGGGCGACGATCTGGTCCGCGTCAGCACAGTTTTCTGAGGCGAATAAGGTTCAACCTGAAGCTACTTCTGTAGGGAATGGTTTGTGCCTAGCATGGCCTGCGAAGACCTTTCACAGGGCGCCCCGAGACAGGCGGCCGCGCTATAAGGGTCGCGACCATAACAAGCGCAACGACTAGGTGCTCTCCATCTCCCCCAGGCACAAACCGTACCCCTTGCTCTTATGTTTCAAACCTCATCGACGACAGTCTTGAACAATCCGCATACATGGGCAGGAGAAGCGTGAGTCCTATGTAATTGCCTAACGATGCTTTGCTCATCGCAGAGATAGAGAGGTGCAAAATTATATTTCTGCGGCGTTGGCAGGTACAGTATACACTAACTACCTATGTGCTCGGGGAAGTCACTGACAATTGTATAGCACTCGCTCTCGGGGAGCACCTGATCACGATCGATAAAGAAGTACGCTACATGTGGCGACGCAAGCCATCTGTCGCTGCTGCGCTCTTCACGAGCAACCGATATGGTGTACTATTCTACAGCATTCTGGCACTCACTACAAGCTTCGTGAAAGGCCTTCCAGTGCGTCACCTATTTTTATTTGCGGTAATAATCTGATGAATATCTGGCGATGCAGATGTTCGTATAAATTTGGCTCTCATGCGATGCACAGACCTAAGATCACTCGCTCAGCTGTACAGCCATCACGCGTACCACCGAGACTATGATAATTCTACTTATGGTCATCTTTGGCGGTAGGTTGTGGAATAATGTATATGTTACACAAGCTGAACTCATGTTGAGCCTGTTCGGCACTCCGAGCATATGCCCTCTGGAACAAGACCCTGGGTCTATTCTTCGTCGTCTTTGCGTTGCACCTGGGCCAAATAAGCGTCAATATTGTACACTTACAACTTGCCTTGATTTTGTTCAGGAACGGTGGCGCTGACCTATGTGAAGTTTCTGTTCAGGTCGTCAACGCCGACGAATACGCCCATCGCGGTAGCGAGCTGTTTGTCGCATTTGCATTTGGGGCGACAGCAGCAGATGTGGTATGTCGGGCAGAGTCTATCGCGGAACCTCGTCTTCTGACGGTGTTCATATAGGAGTGAGCCCTGCCCTCGAATTTTACGTTACGCGAGTACTGAACAGTTGCCTTGTAGTGGTAGCCGCGGCAAGAGTTTCAGCGATGTTTGCTGACATTATCGTTCTGTCTGTGACGCTCGTAAGAACATTGAAGATACGGGGAGACGCAAACGCAGCACAGCCGCACTCTCCCCTCACTATCATGCTCATGCGTGACGGTGTGTACCCCCGTTTTCCGCGTTTCTTGTGGCTAACTGAAATACAGGGACTATATGCTTTGTGTACGTGCATGGGAGAGTCTTGATTGTTATGAGCTGTCGATGACGTGTTCCTACACTGGTAGCTCTGTTTTTGCCATGAACCTGGCTCAGTTGATCGTTTTCCAAGCTACGGTAAGTTACATTGCCCCAACTTTCTGGTCAGCCTCGCTCAGCCATTCATATTGTGAACTCAGGAGGAAAATTCTCTCACCTCGTTTATTTGCACGTATGCAATCTATCTTATCCTGGGGATATGGTGTTGACCCGCACACAAGCGTGACCCCCATCCTCGTTTCGAGGTTCGTTTTCAATATCCGAGAAGTCGCGACGTCGCGCGGACCGGAGCCTGAAGATCCGCATGAAGACAGTACGGAGCTGGCTAGGCCGCTCGATGTTGAATGGAGAGCCTCAACAACCTGTGGATCCCATTCTGAAACGGACTTCAACGACCGTGTGGAAGCTCCAGACACCCGACACAGTTGAGGTAAGCAGATCCCACATAAATGCGCAAGACTCAACGACTGAGTTTTGTGCTGAGTAGCGTGGGACTTAGCAGCACCACTGGCCAATGCATCGTCATTGTAACCCACGGCATCCAATTTTCGCTTGTATTCCCTGTGAGACAAGTGTCTTGTATCTCTCCTCGAGTTATCGGTTCCTTTGCCACAGCCAGTCCTCTTCAATTGCAGTGACGTCGCTTCAGGGCTCCCAGAAACTTATAACAGCAGTGATCAGGAACGGTGACCCCTTGTTCCAATAATCTCCGTCCGGACGTCACCGACGACCGACTCCATCGGCTGCAAGGTCTACACACGCATGTCATATCGAACGGGCAGGTGCCTGCGATACCATCTTATCCGCCCATCAGATAACCACGTACTCTCCACGCCTGACAGTGGCCTTGAGCTAACTTGCCGGAGACATGCGGTCACGACGTCTGCTCTACGACCTTATCCCAAGCCGCGCAAGCGGATTCCTCAGATGAGTGCTTCCATGAGGTCCAATGCATCCTATCTGCCAACGAACCTCAGCCCGCAGTGCCTCTGATGTTGGTACCTGGCGGGGTCCACGGAATATGTTTACTTCAAATGGCCGACATGCGGATTGGCACAACGTCCTTCGGACAGTTGGATGCCCGAACCGGTATGACGTGCAGCTGCAGGGGTATTGCATGTCGCACCAATCGGATGCTCCTCCGGTCTTAGCCTAACTACTGACGCAGGCGGTAGACCTACCTCGTACGTTCCCGTGATCATCTCGCTGTCAAAGAGAGTGATGAATGACCTTGTCCTTCAGCAAGGCGCCCGTGTGAATAACATGGCTGTGCCGCGATGTATGCTTCAAGGACTCGCCCTGGGTGCTCCGCCTACGCCCTTGCGTCTTCCCTACGAGCTTTCTACAAGCAGTGATCAAGCCATCGCCGCCATTCTCTCATGAGAGGATAGTATGTATTATTTCAAGCTTCGTCACTGACCCTCCTTTGAGCGACATGAACGACTTCTCAGGTATATTGTTATGACACTGCTGGGATGCTCAGGGCACCCGCGCGGCGCTCGTGGGTTTCCATCCACGATCAATGGTCCGTCTTTCCGTCAGCTTTCAGGCAATTATAGCACTCCCCCCCCCCCAATCCGAGCGAGACGTGCCGAATGTAAGCGCGTCTCACAGAAAGATTTCTTGGACAAGAACGCTGGGCTCCACGGGCTTCTCCCGCGAAGGTTGTGCACGTTCTTGGCACAAGCCCAGGGGCACATCCTGTGCAGCACGACTACAAATTCATGGGACGCTAGGCACCAAGGGCCTCACCTTCTCCCTTCGTCCTCGCAGCCAAGACTTCCCGAGACAACATGTTCCAGACCTCATCAAGGACAGTCTTGCGGGACTCGAGGACGTTCGCAGATGAAGCGTGAGTTACCATTGACTGAGATCCGGCGAGATCTGCTGCTGAGGATCTCCCAGGGCCGTGCAGAACTACGTCTGCGTCGCAATGATGGGTACGTGCTATCGATCCAGACGCTGCAAAGTGCTAAAGAGTATGCAGCACTCATACTCTGGGAGCATGCCATCACGCTGCGAGAAGAGGTCTCGTGCATGTGGCAGCGAAAGCTGTCGGTGGTGACCGTCCTATTTACCGTAAATCGGTACGGAGTGGTGCTCTACGGAGCTTTGGCGATTGCCGCAGGTCTCGTTCAGAGTCGCGATGTAAGTTCATCTGTCCCAGAATCGATGAAGTCTTCTCACGAGCTCCGTGCAGAGGTGTGTAGATCGGCCCGCTTTGCGACGCAGGAGCCCGCTGATATGAAGACTATAGCTGCACCTTTGTCCTACGCGCCACGCAAACGATGGTCTTGGTGCTGATGCTGATCTTCGGCAGTGCGTACTATCTCACTCGAGCGCTGCGCGTCTGAACTCACCGCCCCGTAGTCTGCTCTGCGTTGCGCGCATATGTTCTCTGGAACAGGAATATCCTGCTCTTCCTGGTCGTCCTTATCCTAAATCTAATACCAGTCGGCGCAAATCTTGTCAGTGTCTGTTGCATACGCAGAGATCTCTGTGACGTTGACGGGTTATCAGTATCTCTACAGCTCTACGATGCCCATTACGACTCACATTCCAATAGCCGCTTGCATGGCATATATGCCTCTGACCACGAGTCAGCAGATCCCGTGCGCATACATACCTTGATGACACGTTCCACTAATCGCTCACTGCGTTGCGCATTTTAGGAGTACGTCGATGAGATATCTCTAGTAAACTGTCGACTTATTCCCCTGCAGTGATTGCTGCAGCTCGAGTGTCGACGATCGTAGTCGACACGATTGTCCTGGCCGTCACGCTGATCAAGACTTTCCATCCGCAGCGAATGGCACAGAGGGTGAACCTGAAAGTTCCTCTGACGACTACTCTCATCCGCGATGGTTCGTGAGATTCCAGACCGCTCGTGTGTGCACTACTGACATCGATGACAGGAACAGTATATTTTCTGTACGTCGGAATCACTGTCACAACCCTCCCTGCAACCCCAAACTGAAGGCACATCTCTCGCAGAACGGTCCTCGCAATGAACATCGCGCAGCTTGTTGTGTTTCAGACCACGGTACGCGCCTCTGCTCTCTTCACAACGCCTCAAACGTCTGATTTCGCTTCGAAGGAACAAGTCTACCTCATCTCTTTCATCTGCACGTGAGCAGTCTTCAGCGTTCCATTTTCTGGCCCGAAAGCTGACACGAAAGGAAGCCTGACTGCTATCCTCATATCGCGCTTCTTTCTGGACCTTCGCGGCGCTATTTCTGGCGGACCGCAATTCGACGACCTCAGCTATGACGACGTCCACGAGCGAGGAACGCCAGCGCGGTACGACCTCCAGCGGCTCGTTCCGAATAGCCCGTCTACTTACAGTACGTATACGCCCGGTTCGCAAGAGACCGATGACGATATACAAGAGGTCTGTCGGTCGATCTTTACGATGCCTGTGCTGACGTAGCTGAACAACCGGCCTTTTAGGTGGTTCGGGAGGGCGCAGAAGTACTCTGAGTAATGACACGGAGGAGTCGGACGCTGCGCATCGCGATATGCAATATACTTTGCTAATGTACAATATCTGCGTGCCTGATTGAGAGCTCAGCGACACCGTCATTCAGACCATTCTCGCCTGAGCCTCAAAACGACGTGAAAGTTACTCAGTAAGCTGCCTGTTCAGATGTCGAACTTGCGTCATGAAACCAAGGACAGGTAGTACGTCAGCTTCCTCCATCTCCTAGCTCCGAGGGAGCAAATTCGAAAAGTCCGGGTTGCCGGTCCTCAGCCGCCCTCAACGTACGCGTGGAATGCTCCAGAGAACGTCGAGCAGTCGCTAATCTGTCCCGCTTGGATTAGACGTGCTCGCGTGAGTCAGACCCTAAGGCACATGCGTGCATCAGGGTGATATAGTCTCGATAACCTTTCGCTTCACCGTGGATCTGGAGGATCCGGGATCGGTCATAGACGGTGTTCAGTCCGGTACATACTTACGCTTCGGCAAGGCCTTGCAAAATTAATCCTCATTGCGACTTGGTATTAAAAAAGTACAGATGGTCAGTAGTGTAAGCTTCAATCTCGGTCTGTAAACTTCGTATCCCAACGAGGGTTTGCCTTCGACAGCCCGCTTATGCGCACTGCCGCCGCGAAGATGGCCACAGCGCGCGACGTCGGAAGCAAATTATGTCTCAGGGCGTCGAAATACGTTCGCGGAATTTTTTTGGCCTCGTGGTGATGGAGTGGAGGGTTTGGCTACGTATCGACTGTACATCCGAGACCTGGGGACGGCGCCGTCACGTGGCACTGACCGGCACGCTAAATGGGCGCGTTGTTTGGCCCGTGTTTGGCCCCAGTTCAGGTTTCGGCTGCCCTTCACGCTTCACTTCACCAATCCAACTCGCACCCTCTCCTCGCCGTCTTCCCTCTTTCACACCCACGCTGCACATCTGCTCACCGCGACAGCGACGACGACGACAATGGCGATGTTCAAGAGCATCTTGCCGTCCAGGAAGCTCCCGGACAGCGACTTCCTCATCGTGACTCCGCAGGCGGACAGCCACAAGGAAAACTACCCCGCTCCTGCGGTGAACACGACGAAGACAAAGTCAAAGAAGTCCAAGGACAAGGATGCACCAGCTCCGATGGACGTAGTACAGACAGAACAAGCGTTCGACCAGCTGCTCGTGCGTACCATGACACGTTCTGCTGAAGCGAACACTGAACACTGCGCAGAATGACCTCCAGGTGCCAGAGACGCTGCGGCCAAAGCTGGCACGGATGGAGTCCGGAGTGAAGGCTGCCATGCTCAAGTCGTCTCAGACCATCTCGAAAGGCAGCGGCAGCCCACCACTGCAGCCTCCGCCAACCATACCCTCCCTGCGCAAAGCGCAGAGCGCGCAGTCCATGGTCTCCATGTCCTCACCCCTCCTCCCAGAACATGACCAACCCACATCGCCCAAAGGCACAGGCCGGGGCAAGTCCGTCGACGTGCCGCGCACACCGAAGGGCGAGCAGCCGAAGTCGCTGCGCGACAAGAGCAAGAAGGACAAGGGCAAGGAGACGGCGCTGTCGCCGCAGCGGTACTCGAGCGTGCTGCAGGCAACGTCGACGCTCGAGCTCGACGTCGAGGTCGTGAAGAAGCTGCGGCTCATGTTGCGTAATGAGCCCGCCAGGTGCGTACGCGATCACGGATCTATCGGATCTATCGTAGCCCGCCGCTGACGACACCGCCGCTGCAGCTGGACGGAAGACTTTGTGTGGAAGGGCGGCTACAGCGCGCTGCTCCTCCGGCTGCAGGAGGTCGTCACGGTCGAGTGGCGGGAAGAGCAGCACGACGACCAGATCCTCCACGAGCTTCTGCGGTGTGTCAAGGCGCTCGCGACGTCCGCGGTCGGCTGTGTGGCCCTCCGAAGCTGCTGCCCGACGCCGTTCCAATCTCTCGTCTCGCTCCTCTACTCGGACAAGCGTCCAGGCGAAGTCGGGTCGAGGCAGCTCATCGTCGAGCTGCTCCTTCTCCTCTTTGAACTCTACCCTCCGTCTTCGCTCCCAGGAGGCGCTTCCCCTGCCCTGTCCGGCGGCCCACGTTCGCATGGCCGCTCGCTGTCGGTGCCCTGGGAGGTCGCACCCGGGCCGAGCTCGCTAGTGACGCTCCCTGCGCCCCATGCAACCACGTTCTCGCTCGTGCGCTCGCTGCTCCTTACGCCGGCGCCGCCACCATCGGACGACCCGCGGGTGCCGGTCTCGCCACACGCATTCATCGAGGAGCTGCATGTGCCACGCATATACAAGACGTACCTGCAGGAGCTGAACGACGTGTGCCGGGACTACTTCTGGGTGTTCTGCCACCCGAACAACACGATCTGGAGCCTCGAGGAGACCGACGAGGACAAGGTCGAGAAGCCGCGCGCGCCGGGCGGGATGACCGGCGGTGTCGAGTTTGAAGCGATGTCTTACATGGTCAGCGGCTGTGACGTTGTCCCTGAACCGAGAGCTCATTGAGGGACAGACAATGCACTTCAAGTTCATCAATGCTATCGCGACGTCCGCGGAGCAAGTGAACGTCCCTCGCGACCACGAGCTGTCCGCATATCGCCTGCACACAGACCTCTTCCTGTCGGGGTTAGACCGCATCCTTCTCGTAAGTGCCCGCCTCGCTCCGCAACGCACACCCTGACCGCCCCGCGCCTCCCCGCAGGTCGCGCGCAAGGCGTCGACGGCGTACTACCCGACGCTGCACCTCGAGATCGCGCGGTACGTCGCGGCGGCCGCGCGCGCAGGCTACGAGCTGCCGTACAGCGTGTCGCGCATGCTCGGGCCGCCGCCGCAGGCGATGTGCAAGGCCGTGGGCCGGTCGGTGCGCTCGCGCGACAGCACTGCGCCCCGCCGGCCGCACTCGCACGGACGCAGCCACAGCGTGGCGTCGACGCCGCAGCTCCCGCCGCCTCGCAAGGTGACCCCGATGTTCGGTTCGTAGGCGCGTCCCGGGGGCGTGTTCAGACGGCGCGAGACGATGACTTGACGATTGGAAACGAATCCTCGACGACCTGGTTACGAAGGAAACCCGGATGGACTGTCGCGTATGCTGTGCTTCGCATTTGTTGTGTTAGCTAGACCGCTGTACCCTGTATGCTCTTGCGCCTATCTGCATATGCTGTTTGTTTTGGAGCGTCGACTGTGCGAAGCCCCGGCCTTCGGCGTCGGGGGCTCGCCAGCGGGAAACACGGGCAGGCGCGAGTCGGGCAGCGTGCTCGGGCATGCGATGTATAAAGGTGCGGCCTGTATCGGCGTGCGCTGGAGGGTCGTGCGACCGTCCTTACCCGCAGACGAGCTCGAGCGACGCGACGCCAGCGCTCGCGCACCTCTCTTTCCCGCGCCGACAATGCATGCTCACCAGGCTTACGACGAGCCCGCATCCGCGGCAGCCCCAGCGCATGATGCGCCGCGCAGCTGACAGCGTCACACGCGCAGCACGCGAAGGCTCTCCCAGCCGCGGCCGCTCGCGCCCCGGCCAAGCGACCCGCACCCGATCAGCAGGGGGACTCGTGCGAGCTCGTGAAACGGGGCCCGCTCTTCCCACCGCTGTCATACAGTATCACCCGCAGCCCGGCGAGCGCAGCGCGTGGCACCAGCACGCGCATCCTCTCTCGAACCGCGACCATGGACACCCTCGCCCGCCTCCTCGCGAGCCCGCGCGTGCACCGCGCCCTCGACTCGCCCGCGGCGCCCACGTCCGCCGCCGTCGGCGCCCTCTGCATCGTGCTCGCGTGGTACGCGCGCAAGCAGCGCGCGGCGCCGGAGGGCACGCCGGGGCTCGTCACGGACCCGACGCAGGTCGCGCGCAAGATTGGGGAATATGCGTACGACGAGTTCGACGTGATCGTCGTTGGCGGAGGTGCGTATCGCTCGTTCTGTGCTCGCGCGTGCAGTCTGTTCATGTGCGGGGGGCTGCAGGCACCGCGGGCTGCGTCATCGCCTCGCGCCTCTCTGAGGACCCCTCCATCCGCGTGCTGCTGCTGGAGGCGGGACAAAGGTGCGCTCTCAGCGATTCTGCCCAATGCACCCCTGCTCAGCGCCCCGTCTTAGTGCACTCGATCTCCCCGCAGCACGCATCCCCTGCGGATACAGCGCATTCTGGATGGGCGAACACGAATGGGGCATGTGGACGGAGCCCCAGGAGCACGGCGGCGGGCGGCGGATATACTGGCCTCGAGGTCTGTGCGCGCGAACACTGTCGCTGGACCGCTCTTCGCTGACCCCGGGCCCGGCTGTCCACAGCGAAACTGCTAGGCGGCTGTGAGTGGATTGCGGGGGCACCTGATTCTGTGCGCGCGTGCTCATGTGATTCGGCACGCAGGCACGAACATGAATGCGATGATGTCGGAATCTCTCTGGCTTGGCGAGGCGACATGCTCACGGGTGCTACAGGTTTCACTTTGGTGCACCCTCGGACTACGACGAGTGGGCCCAGCTGCAGAAGGGGCAGACGGGTGCCGCGGGCTGGGCCTTCAAAGAGTTCCACCCGTAAGCGGCGGCCCTTGCGCACAAATTCCGCGGCCGAGCTGACGCCTGAACTCAAACTGAAGGTATTTTCGCAAATTCGAGAAGTTCAACCCGAGCAAGGAGTTCCCGGACGTCGATGTTACTTTGCGTGGCGCGGAAGGGCTCGTGAAGAGTCAGTCAGCACAGTCTCCACGCGTCCTGCGACTTATGAATCTTCTTCCTTAGCCGGCTACCACGGGCACTTCGCTGAATGCTCGAAGGCGTTCGTGGAGGCGTCGCAGAATGCCGGGATCGCCCACAGTCACGACGTCAACACGCACAAAGGTACCTTGGGCGTAACGAAGGTATGCGTCCCAGCGCACCGATTCCCTGGCCGTCGTCCTGACACCTTGTAGATCATGACCTACATCGATCCGAAGGGTCGTCGCTCCACAGCAGAGACAGCCTATCTGACCCCAGAGGTCCTCGCCCGCCCAAATTTGAAGGTCGTCACCAATGCACGGGCGCAACGCATCCTCTTCGACACAAGCTCGAGTACGCCGGTGGCTACTGGCGTCGAGTTCAAGGACAAGTCAGGCGATACGTTCGTTGTCAAAGCGTTGAAGGAGGTCGTCCTATCGTGAGTCTCTGATCTCGTTTGCGCTAAGGACGATACTTAGCTCGAGCAGCGCTGGCGCTGTACACTCGCCGCACATCCTCATGCTCTCCGGCGTCGGCCCGGCAGACCACTTGCGATCTCTGGACATCCCTGTGGTCAAAGATCTCCCAGGCGTCGGCTCGCATCTGACCGACCATGCCACCCTGGACCTACACTACCTGGATAAGAGCCAGACTTCCTTGAGCTACCTACGGCCGCACAACTTGGCGCAGAAGCTCAAACTCATCAAAGCGCTTGTACAGTACAAGGTCGCCGGCACTGGGCCTCTCACTTGCAACGTACCTGATTTTTAATTTCTATTGATCATACTCGATGCTGACGTTGTACAGGTTGGCGAAGCTGCTGCTTTCGTTCGCAGCCACGACCCCGACCTGTTCCCGCCAAACCAGTTCCCTCCTGAGACGCTGCCCGAAGACGTAACAACTGGCCCAGGCGCTCCTGACATCGAGTTGTTCGTGACACCGATGTCATATTTCGAGCACGGCTTGAAGGGCCCAGCCTGCCCGGGCGAATACACATTCGCTTTGCACTCAGTACTCCTGAGGTAAGCCGCACCACCCGAGCATCTCCAGCACACACGCTGACGAGCATGCGCCAGGCCGAAGAGCCACGGCACGATCCGCCTGCGCTCGAAGAACCCCGCCGACGCGCCGCTCATCGACCCGCGCTACCTCTCGGACGCGGGCGGGAACGACGTGCGCGTGCTCATGCGGAGCGTGCGCCTGCTCGACCGCATCGCGCACACGCCGCCGCTCGCGGACATGGTCGACGCCGCGGGCGACGGGCACGCGGACCTGCACCACACGCTCGGCGCGCTCGACGACGCCGCGCTCGAGGCGTGGGTGCGCGCGCACGTCGAGACGCTGTACCACCCCGCGTGCACGTGCCGCATGGCGCCGCTCGAGGACGTGGGCGTCGTCGACCCGCTCCTGCGCGTGCACGGCATCCCGAACCTGCGCATCGCGGACGCGTCGATCTTCCCGGAGATTAATGCGGGGCACACGGTGGGTCGCTTGTTTCTTCTGGGGTCGAGTTGAGAGGCTGAGATTGTTGCCTTTCAGACTGCACCATGCTACGCGATCGGTGAGAAGGCAGCCGACCTCATCAAGGCGGATGTCGGCTCCAAGGGCGACGTGAAGAGGTCGTAAGGAAAACCATGGACTACACCCCTCAACCTATCGGATTTGATTTTGTCTTGGATTTCATCCCTTTATCTTGTCAGTCTGGATATATTACAATGTAAATGACGATCCGTACGAGTAGCCGGATTGGACTGTATGGTTTCGGTAGTGCTCACAATATGGACATGCTTATCAGGAACGGGTGGTGCTGGGTCATGCACAGTGCTCGTCGAACGCTGATGCAACGTTTCGACGATATTTGGGTGGTTTATATGAAGACACCCCTGCTCTTCAAAATGCCTTTCCAACTCGACAGGATATAGCTCGCAAATTGCGCAGTATCGTCCGCAGCTCCCTTCAGCTGAGATGAGCCTGCCAGCAGACCATCCAGGAAAGCGTCCGCGGTCTGCGGTGATTGGATCTGATGGAGTTCTGTGCATGTCTCTCAGAACTACTGGGGGTCATCGTGGGACAAGCACAAACTCGCCTGAAGCTGTGTATATTGCGGCAAGCGACGCTCGCCGCGCGTACCAAGAAGTCTGGAAGGTATTAGCATATAAAAACACGCAACAAAGGCATAACATACCCCAACTGTCTTGTCGCCTACAACAGCGCACGCCTCGTCGGCGACTGACACCGCATGTTTCAAAGCTGGGAGAGGGTCAAGTATGTGGCCTGGCGTCAGAGCGAGAGTTGCGAAAGCCTTGATAATAACAGAGTCTCAGTCACAACATTATCTGTGTCACAGCTCACAACGTACCTCAGGCAGAAGCGAAAGGACAGGCTCGTTGTAGCGCAGCCGTCCCCGTAGGACGTCTCGTATGGCGGGGCTGCCAGGTGCCGATGCTCTCATGTGAGCGCGGCCTTCGTCGAGCCACGCAGATATCAGAGTACGCCTGGCATCGTCTCCCTCGCCGAACAATGCAGAGACAGCCGTGTCCCGCAAAGGCTCTGGGTGGGGTTCGGGCAGCGCGAGTACGGAGCGCGACAGAGCTTCACGGGTGAATCCGTGCGTGCGAACGAGAGGCAGCGCGAGCTTCAGCAGCTCATTCCTATGCGATACGAGAGTGGTGTCAGCATTGACTATCTCTCGAAGCAGCCCGAGGCGGCGTACCTCAGCGCGGTCATGGCGGTCGCGGTCAGCTCGCGTCCAGGGCGCCCGAGGCTCTGGTTCGAGCCGCGGAGACCGAATGGTGTGATCTAATCTTATCTCGCGAACCGATCCCAGCAATTACGGACGATTGCTGCTTGGCGCCCAATCTCGCACTTTCTTCATCGTCTGCACACCTTCGCGTCCGCCGTCCGGTCCCTACCATGTCTGACTGGGGTATGTTTCCGCAGGTGCCGGCCTGGCGTTGCACAGAACTAATTGGCTCAGGGACTCAGAGAACTCTGACAGCGAGTCCGTCGCCGCGCCCTCTGCGCCTGCTGCCAAGAAGCCCATCGTCCCCGTGAAGAGCAAGTGGGCGGACGAGGATGCGGACAACGACGCCCCCGTGGTGCGCCATGATACTATTACCATGTATTGTGCAATGAGCTCACGCGATCCTGTCTCTAGAGTGACTGGGAGGAATCGAGCGACGAAGAGGAGAAGAAGCCTGCGCCGGTAGCGGCAGCTCCCCCAAAGAAGAAGGGCACTCTGAAGGCCAAGCTCGCGGAGAAGGCTGCTGCCAAGGCTGTAGCTGGAGATGACGACGAGGACGAGGACGACTACGACGAGGACGCTGTTCTGGACCCACGAGAGAAGGCCCGCCGGGACCGCGAACGCGAGCTGCAGGCGGACTTGAACAACGCGGCGGACCTTCTGGGTGCTGCTGCGCTTGGTGGTACGTGTCCTTCTCCCCGCAGCGCTGTCGCACGTTACAAACACGCCCCGCAGGAACCTCGTCGAAGGAGCTGGACTCTCTCATCTCCGCGCAGCCGCGCACGAAAGAGGACTTCATCGATCTCTCGGACAAGATCATCGAGTTCATCATCAAGAAACATCAGTCCAAGCCGCTGTACCCCATCTTCGTCGAGCATATGGTGCGCGAGCTCGCGCAGCCGCTGCGCGACGTCGAGGTGCGGAAGGCCGCGAGTGGTCTCACGACCCTCGCGAACGAGAAGCAGAAGGAGGCGAGGGACAAGACGTCAGGGAAAAAGAAGGGCAAGGGCGCCGCAAAGCCCGGTCTCGGGGCTGCCAAGCTGACCAGCAAGTGCGTATGCGTGTTCCTCGTTTCCGAGCATGCACTGACCAGGTTTGCAGGCTGGATACCAACGTCTATGATGAAGCCCTAGATGACTTCGGTAACAACGCCGACGATTTCATGTAGACCATATAGATCGGCCTGATATCTTAATGTACCATCTTTAAATACTCCAAGAGCATACCACAGCTTCGACAGAGATTCCACCGGACAGCAGTTACTGGGATGCGATGCGCCAGAAACTCTCGGTATACTGACTACGATATGCAGAAATCTTGACCGCTTCTCAGCTGTTGGAAACTTGGAGCGGCCAGCGAGCCTGTGAACGTGCCGGCAAGTTCTGTCGGCCTATGCACCATCCATCACGACAAGGGCCCACTCGTGGCGATGTTCAGCTTTGCCTACACAAAACGAACAAACAGGACAACAGGGAGTGGCTCTGTCCTCTGCCGCGTGCGGGGCCACCACTGGGTATAAAACCTGCCACAAAGACGACTCTCTTGCTGTCATTTCCACCCACCGTAAGCCACAGCAACATGAACACCGCCCAGAAACAACCCCCCGCCACGTCGCGCAACCCGCGGCAGAGCTGCCCCAAGCCCTCCGGTGCGCCCCCTCCCTCCCAGCCACACACCCCACCAAACGCTGACACCGCACAGACCTGAGCGACGCCCACCTCAACTTCGAGCTCGCGACGCTGCAGGAGGAGACGCACGCGAGCCTCAGCGCGCTGCGCGCGCACCACGCGCGCGAGCTCGCCGACGCGCACGCGCCGCTGCTCGCCGTGCTCGCCGCGCACGACGCGCAGGACCTCGCGCAGCAGCACGCCGTGCGCGCGCGCGTCGCGGGCATGCGCGCCGCCGCACAGCGCGCAGCGGCGGGGGGCGAGGAGCGGCTGCGGGAGATCGAGGCGGAGGAGCTCGCGCGGCGGCAGCAGCTGCAGGCGGCCGCGCGCGCGCGGCGCGTCGCGCTGTATGCGGCGCTGCTCGACGCGATGCGCGACATCAAGGACGCGGAGTACGATGACGCGCGGCAGGACATGATGGGGAACGTGCTCTTCGAGTGGCGGCTCCGCCGCATGGTGCCGCGGCCCGCGCGGCTGACGAGCCCGACTGAGGCACATAGCGAGGGGCCGAAGTCGTACCTCGAGGCTGCTGTTGCTGGCTTGAGGAGCTGAGTGGGGCGATCTTCGTCGAGGTTTTGGTCACAGCAGCTTCATCCTGGCACAGCTTCTGCAACGGGACAGTCGAGCCTTCGGTCTGACATAGATAGTACAGGTCTATTAATACACAGCCAGAACCCAGCAGTGAAAGTGCTGGAATCCTACGAGTAACGTCTGCTCAGCATATGGGGTGGACATGACAATATTATGAGGGGTGCTTTATGCAGCAGCTATGCCTGCAGCGGCGGATGATGCGACTGCGACGGCAGCACTCTCCGGTGCATTCAACACCTTATCCGCCACGGAAGAGGCAGCAGCGGCAGCACTCGTGGTGGCAGACGCGACCGCCGCTGCTGCCGCCTTGACGCTTGACTCGGCGGCAGGGGGCGAAGAGGATGTCTTGGCCTTCTTTTTCTTCTTGAGCAGACCTGGCGAGGGGATGAACACAATGTCCCATGAAGATGACACGACGAACGCACCAGCAGTTACCGCAGACTTAACGCTATCGACTATCTCTTGGTGCTCGGTGAAGAACTCGGAATCGTCGAGCCGGTGCTTCTTGCCCGCCAAGGGCTCAGAGGAGCTGGACGGGTTCTTGGGGTCAATGCCAAGCTTGCGCTCGAGAGCCTCGAGCTTTGCCAGCTTTGCCTCCTTCTCTGCCTGCTTGCGAAGCGGCTCGCTCTCGATGTATTCCGCAAGCCTGTCAAATAGTCAGTCATGGACAGCAATGCAAGGATGAGTGCGCCCACTTCTTCGCCTCTTTCAGGGTGCTGAGCCTCCTTCCGCTCAAGTCACGGCAAGAGTCGTTGTTGCTCGTCTTCTGGCTGCTCATGCGCCCACCAGCGGCACGCAGCTGCGAGCCAAAACCACCCTTTCCACCACGGAGACGGGGGATGAGACGGAGGGTGAGGAGGTCGCTATCGGCATTGTCAAGCAGCGAGGCGACCGGTGTCTCGGGTGAGGGGATTGGGCCAGAGTGGGGAGTGAGGAGGAGGTCGAGCTCAGAGGAGTCATTGCGAGGCAGGTCAGGGTAGCGTTCGGCGAGGAGGTCGTAGAGGTCGGCGAAGCATGTGTCTGCGGGTGCTGAGACGCTCAGAGTCGGGAAGGGAGCGAATGCGGAGACGAGAACGGAGGTCGACATGGCGATGGACGTCGTGCGCGAGGGAACACTGGTGGATTGGCTGGCGGAGGCGGTGACCGAGCAGGAGAGAGCTGGTCGAGCGCCGGCGGAGAGCGTGGCAATTTCGGGAGACGTTCGCCACGTGGCACCGATCTGATGCGCCGCGACGGGATACTGGCGCGCCCTCTCGACGTCATTCCCACACATCCCACAAATCAGACCACCGCAGACTGCGCGGGGCAGTCCCAACGCGCAGCTTGCACCGCAGCCTCGACGTTGCAATAAATACCTCCCCGAAGACCCCCACCGCCAGTACCTCAGCCATCTTCCAGTCACCATGCCTCCTGCAGTCGTACAACAAATCATCCAGGGCATACCGCCCTCGCTCCAATGGCCGGTCAAGACGTGCATATATACAACAGCAACGTGCTACGTCTTGTCCGTCGTGACCGGCAACGTCTCTCAAGTCGACCGCATATGGACGTTCATGCCGACGTTATACACCGCGTATTTCGCTTTGCTGCCTCTCTGGCCTCGAGAGTCGCCCATGCCGCTGTGGCCGTTCACGCCCCAAGACGTTAACTCCAGCATCGCCACGCAGTGGAACCCAAGGGCGCTGCTTATGTTTGGGTTGCAAGTGAGCGTTCTTAGTCAATTCGACGCGCACGTCGCTGAACCTTCTTGGCCAGTTCCTCTGGATGTGTCGCCTTTCGTACAACACCTGGAGACGAGGCTTATTCAACTTGTAAGCACCAGACACCAGCCACCTTGCATTATGCTCAATATCCGCAATTCTCCAAGGCATGACGAAGACTACCGCTGGGCTATCTTGCGTCGCAAGGTGCCAGTTTGGTTCTTCCATGTGGTTAACTTCACTTTCATCGGTACGCACGCCCAGCACTACCTATTCATAACCTACGACAAACACCCTTCTTCTAGCTATCATCCAAAATATCATCCTCTTCCTTCTGGCAGTCCCGACATATATTGCCGTGTTTGAAGAACCCACGAGCCTCGGCACGTCGGATTACATCCTTGGCACGCTCGCCCTCGTCGACCTCGTGCTCGAGTTCGTCGCAGACAACCAGCAGTACTCCTTCCAGACGTACAAGCACACCGGCATCATCGAGACGAACGAATGGCCTGGGGCGAACATCCAGTGGACGCCCGCCGACGCCAAGCGTGGGTTCGTCACGCGCGGCCTCTGGGCGTGGTCGCGCCACCCCAACTTCCTGTGCGAACAGTCGTTCTGGGTAGGTGCACCTCAGAACAGCAGCCCAGTCTCCGCATTGACTTGTTTGCGCAGATTCTCATGACGCTCTTCCCGCTCCTGGCGCCCGAGTCGCCGGTGTTCGAGCACCACGTCGGCGCGCCGTGGTCGTCGCTCCTCCCGCTCACACCCGCGCTCGTGCTGTGCACGCTCTTCTTCTCCTCGACGATCTTCACGGAGTCGATCTCGCTGTCGAAGTACCCCAAGGCGTACGCCGCGTACCAGCAGCGCGTCGCCATGTTCGTGCCGTTCCTGACGCCGTTCTGGGGCCTCCTGCTGCAGCTCCAGGGCAAGAAGGCGGAAGTCGACGCGCTCCTGTTTGGGCATGATGTCAAGCTGGTCGAGGAGAAGACCAAAGCTGACTAAGAGACTCGAAGCTGAAGAGTTTCGGACTGCTGAGCCTAGGGCCGACCCAAAGTTTTGTAGCTCCTCCGTGCATCCTCGCGTGGGTTTCTTTGAGCATGTTGTACAATTATCATCCCTGTGTAGTAAAGCTACGGTCATGACAGGGCTTTCAACCCCTCATATCTCCTCACGACTCCATCGTCTCCTGCAGTCCAGACTGTGCCCGGCGTCGAGCCGACCTTGACGCTCCGCACTGCGTCGCAATCCGTTCCAACGAGTTCTGCAAGAACAGACGGTCCTTCCGGCCTGACATTGGCAACAAAAGGTAGGCCGTCCTCCGTCGCTATTGCCAGGCCGACCTCGGTGTTCCCAGCAGACGGCGACAGCGGAATAAACGCGAGGTCCTCGACGCACGCTTCGTTCCGCTGGAACGTCAGCAGCGGCCTGTCCAACGAGCGTGTGTCGTAGACGTCCACGATGCCCACGCTGGAGCCTGTCGCGACGAGGTTGTGGTCCGGCGAGTACGCGATCGAGTGCAGCGCCGCGCCGCCCCCGCGCGAGTGGAACACGGAGAGCTTCGTCCCGAGGTCGAACGCCTGGAACGTCCCGTCCGCGAGCGCAGCGAACACGACCTTGTCCGCGGTCTCGACCTCGCGCGGGTCCGGCGCGACGGGCTCCGCTGCGGTCGCAGTGTCGGCGGCGGCGTCACCGTCGGGCGGCGCAACAAACGCGCCCTCGCCGCGCACGCCCGCCGCAAGCGCAAGCACGGGCCGCCAGCCCGCGGTGCCGAGGATGCGCAGCTGCGCGCCGGCGGAGACGTCCCAGAGGCGGAGCGTCGCGTCCTTCGCGCCCGAGAGCACGCTGCGCCCGCGCGCGATGATCGCCGTCGCGGTGACCGCGCGTGTGTGGCCCTTGAGCGTGCGCACGGGCGCGATGCGCACGGGGTCGGACGATGGCGCGGAGGCGGAGGGCGCCGCGGGCGGCTCGGCGGGGAGGATGTGCAGCGCGAAATCGGCGCCGGCGCTGAGCAGCACGCGCGACGAGGGGAAGAAGCGCACGGAGGTCACGCTGCTGAGGTGCACCCTGCGCGCGAGGCTGGGCGGTGCGGTAGGGGAGGTCGCCGACGCGATGTAGATCGAGCCGTCGTCGTAGCCTGTGGCGAATTGGGAGCCGTCGGGCGCGACGTCGAAGGCTGAGATCTTGCGGTACTATCCGGGCCATCAGCATACACGAAGGTCATAACTGAGCAAGACGTACCACGTCTGGCCTAACCTGAGGCAAAGGGTCGGCGTATGTTCTGGCTGGCACAGCCACTTTCGTAGGAGGGATCCCAAGCGAGGGACATGCGACCGTGTATTCGCGCTAGGAGAAGATATTGGGTTCCCACTGCACTTCTAAGTTACCAGCGCAAAGACAGAATACATGCTCACCTTCGTGTCATTTCCAGTGAGCGTAACGCCGCCATGGCCTCCGTACTCGACCAGGTCTCGGTCTTGCTCGCTCAGTGCGAGGCGCACCTTGCCATGGACGGACTCCTCGCCGGTTTTGTAGCAGGACACCCAGAAAGTCTCCTCGGGGACGATGCCATCTTTGACATCTGTGATTAGGCTCTCGAAGTCGTTCTGGACGGTGGAAACAGGAAGGATGATAGGTGGCTGGGACATGGTACGCGTACGCGTAATGAGCAGGAAGCAAGAGCGATATCGCGGATAGACGCCAGACGTGAGCGCGACGCTGACGGTTCGGTGCGCTTTGGCTTCGACCTCGACCACCACCTCGTAAGCATGCCACTATTCCGCACGAGACAGCGTTTGAGAGATCATTTCTTTCCAGGGACTATCTCCTAGTGCCAGACTCCGTTTTCAGGATGTCTACGGTGACTGTACTCTCCATGGTGCCTCCCACTTCGACGATAGCCGACGTCCCCGCCAACACGACCACGCCCCCAATCGTCTACTTCTTCCAACTCGCTCTGAACATCGCTTCGGCTGCGTGGTCGGCAACGCTTGTCTTCATATCCTCGGGCTGGTCCCTGTTCAAAGCAATCCTTACACCAGCCGCCTCTCTTCTCTCCGCGTTCTCGACGCCGCTCCTCTACATCCTCGCGCCTGTCATCGTCCTCGCAAGAATTCTGCTGGAAGTTCTCGTACTGGCGCCATACTACCTAATTACTGGCGTTGCCAGAGAAGTCTACCCTCTCTACGTCTTCGTCGGCGCGGCGTGCTTGTGGGCAGCATTCGTCGGTCTCTGCGCCCGCGGAGCTACCCATTACATGCAGCTGGCGATATTTGGCTCGGAGAACCTCGTCTCTGTGCGTGAAGTCGCATCCGGTGCAAAGCCAGAGCCGCGTAAACCGAAGGCGGCGAAGAAGGTGTCGATCAAGGAGGAGCAGGTGGAGGACGTGCGGTCTTGAGCGCTGCCTCGCTACATGACAGAGGATACCCCCAGTATTATCATCGTGCGTTCACTTCGATCTACTGCCTGGAATACCTGGAGGTCTCAATGCTAACTGAAGCTAGTTTGTACCAGTATACGACTCTCAATTTGATGGACAAATTCAAACGGGATGCACGCGTCGTTCGTGTTTGTTTGTCAGCTTGCCTGCGCTGCCGTCGGTTTCGTCCATGGCCGAACGGCCATATGGTCGTAGACCACGCGTGGTCTCGTTCGTTCAGGTCTCCGTTTGACATCGCCGGCTCAGTACGCGACACACTATGACGTCACACGGCCTATTGTGCGAGTCCAGCGCGGTTCTGGGTGGACCGCGGAAGGCGAGTTCTACAATTTTTGCTCTGTTCAAGACAAGTGTTCCTTCAGTAAACCTGTGAAGATGTGCACTGCGAATGATCCTCGAGTCTACGCATGCTCCTGTGGAGTGTGATCATGTTCCTATTGATGCGCTTGTCTTCGCCGTCGTGGCAGGGTCACCAGGTCCGCTGACGCTTGGCTGTTGACGTCTTTGTAGCATGTCAGGGAGGGTAAGCTTTTTATGCATCGAATCGGGGCGCAACAGGCTTGTCAGTGTCCAGCTGACTCGGAAATCTAGGACACCTCTTCTTGGTTGACGTATATATACGTCAAGGTCCACCATGGTGCGAAGTGACATACACCATGCGCCGGTTTTATTGGTGTGCTGCAGCTATCCTCGCGTCCTCGGCGCACGCGCAGAATGCCACCCTCAACCAAACTTCGACCCTCTCCTTCCAGGTCACGTCAAGCGGGAACGACAACTACTTCCTGCGAGACAATGTCACCGCCGCACAAGTCTTGCTCACAAGCGCGAACAACACGGATACTGTCCCTCGCCGCCTGGTAGTCGCTCTCCCCGCAGGGAACTCTGGTGCTCTCACGTACTTCCTCCCGCTCAACGCGTCCGACAACGCGACATCGCTGTCTGTCAGTCTCGTGAATGGCACTCTTCGTACCACAAACATGGACTTCAACAACACTGGCGTCGAAGCCGACTTGACATTCAATGCGAACGCGACCCTTGGGGTCACGATCATCGGAGCGGTCCGCGCCATGCGAGGTAAGTTACAACTGTATGTGTTTGGAGAATGTAGCTCAAAGGCTTCCAGATTATGTCGAAGGGAGCGGCACCATGCACGATATATTCAACTACACCCTCGACTCGTACAATGCTTCTTTCGTTCGGCTGCATCGACAGTGGCTTAACACTACGCTTGGTGATCCAGCGGGCTCCTTCAGAGGAGCCGATCTGTATCTCTCTGTCCCATCGAATAGCTCGGCACAATTGTCGGTTGCACCAGGAACCAACGGGACTTGGACTCCTCCGACCATCAATATTCTCGTCCCGCCCACTACAGCATCTGGCGTCATTCGGGTTGCGGTAGTGACGAACGAGACGGTCCTGGCTGGCTTGGACACCCCGTCCCTGTTTCTGGCTAACTCGACCGGCGGCGGCGAGGGGCTGGAAGCCACGCTGCAGGGCCTCGCGGCTGGTGATAGCGATCCCGCGAAGCAGGTACACATGTCTTCACGTGCAGGCTACATCGAAGTTCTGACACGAATTTGCCGGCTAGATTTCTTTCCTGACCTACGCGAATAAGTTTACCGCTGGTGGCTGGCGATTCTTGACGGTACGCAAACTATCTCTGAGTCCTTGGCCCATTTCCTCAGTTATTCTGTAGTACTTCGGACGTGATTCGATGATAGCCCTGCGGCTGCTCATGCCAACCCTTACGTCAGATGCTATCGAGGCGGCCCTCGGCGCAGTCATCGAACGGGCTAACTCTACCGGCGCCTTGTGCCACGAAGAGACGATTGGCGACTATGCGTCTTTCATCAACATACAGGACAACCAGAGCTATCTCGGAAACCAGCCCTTTTACGACTACAAAATGATCGATACAGGTATGGATTAGTCTATCTATTCTCAACCTGGACTAATCGCAGGTCCGCAGATCTCTTGCTTTTGCCCGCCATGGCCCATTACTTCCTCGAGCTCCCACAGGGCAAGAGCAGAGCCGACGCGTTCTTCGCGCGGAATGCAACTCTCCAGAACGGCACATACGCCGAAATCGTGGCAAGGTATGCGCACGCTCTTACTCACATACACGCTATATTCATCTCCGTGCCAGGACTGTGCAGTACAACTACGCCCGCGCGCTGCCCTTCGCGCAGAACGCGACGTACGGCAACCTACTCGGGCTGCGACCAGGACAGCCCGTCGGGAACTGGCGCGACAGCAACGAGGGTCTCGGCTACGGCTTCTATCCCTTCGACGTGAACACCGCGCTCGTGCCCGCCTCGCTCCGCGCGACGCAGGCGCTCCTCGACGCCGGCGCCCTGCCCGACATCGACTTGAACGCGACGGAGGTGGGGCAGGTCGCGAGCGTCTGGGAGGGGCACGCACCCGAGCTGTTCGAGGTGCGCGTCGATGCCGCGATGGCCCAGCAGCGGCTGCAGGATTTCGTCGTGCGGGCAAACTTGAGCGAGAGTCTGCTCAATCACACGAATGTGTCGCAGACTGGTGGCGTGGCGTTCTACGCGCTGTCGCTGGACACGGACGGCGCGCCCGTGGAGGTGCTCAACTCGGACATGGGCTTCAACCTCGTGTACGGCACGAACGTCTCGCGCGAGTTCCTGCAGCACGTCGTGGACGCGCTGCAGCCGTATCCTGCAGGTTTGGGTGATTGATCCTGTGTCAAGGCTGGTAGGCTGACACGGTCCGCAGGGCTCCTCACAAATATCGGCATGCTCGTCTCGAACCCCGCATACGACTCCAACCGGACAAACATCGACGTCCTGAACCGTGCCGCATACCACGGCACCGTAGTCTGGTAGGCCCTCCCTCACTCGTCCCGCGCAGGACCATAATCCCCACCGTACCCTACAGGTCGTTCCAGCAGGGCCTCATGGCGAGCGGCCTCGCACGGCAGCTCGCGCTCTGCAACGCCACGAACGATGCGCCCTCTGCCGGCTTCGCGCCGACGCTGTCCGAGCCGCCCGCGTGGTGCGATGACGCGGGGTTCGTGCAGTCGCTCGGGGATGCCCAGGACAGGCTCTGGACGGCGATCGAGGGCGCGCGCAGCGGTACGTCTGTGTGCAGACTTAGCTGTCCGTATGGCAGGAGCTAATTCCTGGAGGTGCGGCAGAGCTCAACACCGAGGTCTGGTCGTACGCGTTTGACAACGCGACGGGCACGTTCGCGGTTGCGGACCTCGCGAGCCTGTCGCCTGACGGCACTGAGTCTGACGCCATCCAGCTGTGGTCCTACGGTTTCTTGGGCCTCGTCGACCCGCACACCAACCGGACGATCGATTCCTGAGCTTCAAGACCTGATAGGCCTGATGCATGAGACGGACGGACATTGAGCAGTGAGACGGACCTAAAGCAGCTAGTTTGTTCGTGCAGAGTAGTGTGTAATGTACAGACGTCAACCGAGCGAGCGAGGAGAGCATAGACCAGACGAATAACGTAAAAGCATGATGGAACCCAAAAACCACGATAATAATCCCTGTCGCGCTGGCGGCGACTACAAGAGCGGGCTCCAGACGCTGCGCTCCTTCGGCGGCAGGACCGCGGCGGGATGCGCGGCGGGGTCCTGGCCCGCGAACTTCTCGGTCAGCACCGCGAGCCGCGAGCGGTACTCGTCGCCGCCGATGTACGCGCCACACATGCGGCGCCGGCCCGTGAAGGCGGAGCGGCCGTGCAGGACGCGATGATTGTTCACAACTGGCACGACACCGTGTCAGCACACTGAGACGGTATATAAGGAAAAGGTGGGCACGCACCGACGGCCGTCCCGGGCGCGAGCTGCACCCAGTACTCGGAGTCCGCGCTCGTGAGGAGCTTGTGCCAGAGGCGCGCCGCGTCGTACCACTCGCCCATCTCGGCCGCGCTGAGGTGGTGCATTGTGCTCCGGTCGTCGTTGTTCCAGCGCACCTGCACGAGCGCGCCGCCGTGCTCGCGCAGCACGGGGTACGCCGTCGTCGGGAAGGGTGTATAGAGCGTGCCGGGCTCACCCGCCGCGTGCGCGGGCACGCCGATGCGCGCGAGCGTCGCGTACGCCGCTGGGTAGAGCTCCTGCAGAATCGACGCGACGTAGAAGCCGTCGACGAGCAGCGTGGCGCCGCCTGTGCCCTCAGAATGTTCAAGCAAGTGGAAGAGTTGGAGGCCGCAGGGATCGGTCTGCGAACCGTTTAGTACGTGCAAGGCTGGATACCGGAAACGAGCTCACAAAGTAGGTATTATCAGTATGTGCCCCGAGGGCCATGTTTGTGTAAGCAGTATCCCCTCGTGTGAGGTCCGCTGTGAAGTCCCAGAATTTGCCGTCTAGATAATCCCAGTGAGCTAACGAGTAACATGGAGAGAACATGGAGACTGACAGTGGGTTTCCCTGATGAATCCAATCCGCGTAGAAAGCTCTTCGGTCGCTTCGGTTGTCGCAGGCACGCCGGACACGAATGAGAACCCGAACTTGTCCTAAGGTAATTGAGCATTTCCGACATGTCTGAAGTGCATGCAAACGTACCACGTTCGTAAGCCACTTGTAGAGCCCTCGCTCGTCGGGAGACATGACCTCCTCATATGAGACTGTAGGAGGTGCCTGCTGGATCTTGGAGCCCCACAGGATGTGGCTATGGCTAAGAAGTAGGATCAGTATGACATGATGTAGAAAGCCTCGTGATAGACTTACTCCGAACTCGAATCATGTGTTTGGAGTGGTGGGTCGTAGGAGTGCTGCCGTAGCCAGTCCCACGGATAGAGAGAGGTATGTGATACGGAGGACGGCCCTGAGTATATCTTCAGTTTCCTGGCTTAGCCTTGAGAGTAGCTGGCAACGCAGAGCGTACAGTGGACTTCGAGGCCTTCAGCGGTGGACTCGACCTTCACGGGCTTGATGTCTGGCGGAATCTAGAGTACGGGTCGTAACGTAGCCTGGGAGATACTCTAGAAGAGCGTACGTACATCGAAGGTGTTCAGAAGCCGCTGTTTCGTCACTGGGTGGAAGCACTCGGGACACCGGCAGTGGTCCCGGAGCCACATGTGGTGGCTGCGACGACGATAAGCACAACGCCGTCGTGCGCAGCACAGACGACGTACTACTTTGCCCATTCTCCAGTCTCGAATCCGACGACGACCTTCCGCTCGTCGATCCTGCTCACAGGGAGGCCATGGTCCCGCGCCGGCGGCGCATTGTCGGCCGAGGTCGAGGGCTCTGGTTGTGTGTAGGTGCGCTTGAAGGCTGCTGCCGCGGCGGATGCCCAGCTGTTGGCGGAGTGCAGCGAGCGTGTCTGCTTTTGTGCTGCGATGCTCTGTGTGTAGATAGCACCTCAGCGACCTGCGGGCGGAGGAAAGTGGGCAAGCGTACGCTTTCGGGCCTTGCGAGCGCACTCCGGCAGGAAGTGCTCAGGCTCCGGCATGAGCTTTTGAGTGTTCTGGCGGCGACGCCATTTGGACGTATCATTTTCGTTACGTTGGACATGGGAGAGAAAATCTGGAGGATTCAGGTCGGCACGGTAGGCACGAAAACTTCGCAGGGTCAAGACGCACGGAACCCGGTGGTCTCGAGGAGGATGAATCAGCGACTGAGAGTGTCGAGGACGAGGCGGACGGGCGTGAGGGGTATAGAGGATGGGGAGGGCAGGGATGAGCCCGTGGTGGGCGGTGGAAGCGAAGGGAGCGTGACCTACGCGGAACCACTGCAGCGGGGGTCGCCGCCGTAAGCACGCTGACGCCAAACCACCTCCCACCACTCTGCCGGCCATGTCTTCGCGCGAAAAACACAAGCAGTGCATTAGATATAGCCTCTATACATTCCGGTACTTTTCATATTGTACACACAGAGCATCCTCCCATCACAGGCCCCACGTCAGAGTCAGACGACATGTTCGCGCCAAGCCCGCGCTGCCTTGAATGTCACTCGGACGTTCTACCTGGTGGAGAAGGGGCTCGTGGTCGGCGGTTTCTGCTTGCGCTTTGTCGGGACTATGATCATCACAGTCAGCAAGATGAAGCGACCGGGAGTGACCGTGGCTCACGTCGTTCAGAAGTTCTCCGCCTGGATAGACTTCAGAACGTAGCCCTCGAGACCGCCACACAGCCATAGCTCCTGCACAGATGCACCAACAGGCTGGATGGCGTACGTCTTCGTCTCACCACCGGGGAACGCCACATGGAGCGCGCCGTCGACGACCTTGACCTCCGCAGCGAGGCCCTGGTCGACAGTGAGCTCGCCGTCCCTGCCGCCCGCGCCGCGCTTCCCGTCCTTCGCGTACCGCGCGGTGAGCTCCGCGACGAGCTCGGGCGACTCGACGCACACGAGCCCGTTGTTGATCGCGTTGCGCTTGAAGATGTCGCCGAACGAGCCCGCGACGACGAGCGGCACGCCCGCGGCCTTGAGCGCCGTCGCGGCCTGCTCGCGCGAGGACCCCGTGCCGAAGTTGTAGCCGGCGACGAGCACGATGCCGCGCTTCGTCTGGGCGTCGTCGCTGGAGGCGTGTTGCGCGCGGAGCCGCGCGACGAGCGCCGCGAAGCCGGGGTCGTAGTTCTCCATCACGACCTCCGCCTGCCGCTCGAGCGTGATGTCGTCCTGGTACGTGTACTTGCCCGGGTAGATCCCGTCCGTGTTCAGGTTGTCTTGCGGCGCGAAGAGCAGCGGGCCCGCGAACGTCGCGGGGAACCCGGCGAGCACCGGCTCCTTCTGGGCGGCCTTGGCCGTCTTCGCCGGCGAGTTTACGATCGAGAACGTAGGGGCGCCGCTCGGAGGTAGCTTGCTGGGATCGAGCGAGTCGGGGCTAGCGATGTACCCCTTGATCGCGCTCGCGGCAACGACAGCGGGGCTGGCGAGGTACGCCTGTGCGAGCGGGTGTCCCATGCGGCCCTTGTAATTCCTGTTTGTAGCGCTGATGCCGACTTCGCCCTCCTCCAGAAGACCCACACCGAGACCAATGCATGGTCCACAGCCGGCGGGCAGAGTCTTCGCGCCAGCACCGATAAGCGTCTCCCAGTCGCCGCTCTGCTCAGCCTCGCGCTGAACCTCCGTGGACGCGGGCGCGACGTAGAACTGGACGTCTGGGTTGACTTTGTGGCCCTTGATCACGGCAGCCGCAGCGGCGATGTCCGAGGCACGGGCATTCGTGCAGCTGAGCAGGTATGCCTTGTTGATCTTGACCCTGGCTTCCTCGAGCTTGGGCAGCGGATTCGCGACCTTGACGCTGTTCGGGCCAGAAACATACGGGACGAGGGTCGACAGGTCGAAGACGAGGTGCGACGAGTACTCGGCGTCCGCGTCCGAGCGAAGGTTTGTCGCACGGAGGGCGTCCAGACGAGCACGGTTAATGCGAGGGTGTTCGGGAGGCGGTGGGATCGAAGAGCCGAGGGCAGGGGTGGAGAAGGTACGAAGTTCCAGCTTCTTCAGCATGCGCTCGTACCAGTTCAGCGTGATGTCGTCCACGGGGAAGACACCGACAAGAGCGCCCCATTCGGTGGTCATGTTCGAGATAGTCAACCGTTCATCAACGGTGAGGTGTTGGACACCTTCACCGCTGAATTCGATGGCCGCGTTGAGAACCTCATCCTGGTTGAAGGATCCACAGAGAGCGACGATGACATCCTTGCCAGAAACGCCGGGAGCGAGCCTGCCCTTGAACTCGACCTTGACCATTCGAGGGACCTGCCACCATGTCTGACCCGTTGCCCAAAGCGCGGCAGCATCCGTGCGGACGATGGGTGTACCGACGCAGCCGACACCGCCGTACATGTTACTGTGGCTGTCACTGGCGACCGTGAGGGTGTGGGGGAAAGCGTAGCCTTCTTCGACCAGGACCTGGTGACCGATACCCCGACCAGCGGGATAAAAGTCGATGCCATGTATCCGTGCAAACGCTTCGATGGTAGCGTACTTTTTGAGGTTCTTCTCCGTCTTGTTCTGCACGTCATGGTCAAGGGTGAAGACGACCTGCTTCGGGTTGTGTATGCGGGTGGCGCCGATAGATTTGAACCTGGGATCGTGTAGGTCACAAGGAGTGCGCTTGACTGGAGTTGTGCAAAGAGGCACGGTCCAGGGATGCAGAAGACCGTGTCACGGACGAACCGAGCGCGAGTGCTGCTTTGATTCCTCCGAACACGGGCTGCTGCATGCGATGGAGTCCGCGCCAGTGCACACGAGAAGAACTCACTTGGAGATGACCGGACCAGTGTTATCGTGCGTCATGACGTGCTCTGGACGAATCATAACATAGTCTCCGGCCTTGACGACCTTGTCTGCGGGTAGTCCGACGGCATACTTCTGGACGACCTTCTCGATGACGGTCTGGGGTATCCTGGGCCGCTCGGCGGCTGTCGCAAAGCCGCGAACAGCAAGAGCTGCCCACCGCGGGGTCAGCAGCGTGTGTAGAGGCATCCCTGCCACGGAAAGCGTCCGTGAAGCGAAGGGCGGTAGAGGCAGCGTGCAAGGGCTGGAGAACTGTGAGCAATTGACTCAGGATGGCGGAGTGCAGGCGCCTACTCCACGTGGCCTAAGTCCGAAACCGAGCGTTTTCTCGGACACGAAATCTACGCGCTGTGATTGGCCAGATGGGCCCACGCGTAATATGGCATGGCCGTCGAGCGCGACTGACATCATGCACACCAGTCGGCGTCTGGCCCGGGAGCGCGAGACAGATAAAGTGCCAGGCTCTGCTCGCGTTCTCATGTTCGCCGTCCGCAGTCGTCTCCCACTACTTGCTCTCAGGTTACCCCACCCAGCCCTACCATCGTTGCGCAGAATGTCGTCCAAGACCATCGCCGTGCTCAGCGAAAGCGAGCTCAAGGACGGCCAGATGTCCGTGCGCGCCACACGGAAGCATCGGACACGCGTACTGACGCGGTCTGCAGGAAAGAGGTCGCTTTCGAAGGCGAAGGCAAGGTCCTCCTCTCCCGCCTTGGTGACAAGATCCATGCGACCAGCGCGTTCTGCACGCACTACGGCGCGCCACTCGCGAAAGGTGTGCTCACCGCCGACGGACGTGTAGTCTGGTGAGCAACACACGCTTCCCGTCCGCAGTCTGTTTGTCCTTACCATCTGAAACAGCCCGTGGCACGGAGGTCCGTATATCCAATGGAGATAGCGCATATATGCACTGAACTGAAATACAGCTTGCTTCAACGTCTGCAATGGCGACATCGGTCAGTGCTACCTGTTCGGGCGCAGTCAACGATGCTCACACTCTGTTGCAGAGGATGCACCTGCTCCCACTGCCTTGCACTCTTTCAAGGCCGAGATCAAAGATGGTCAAATCCTCGTGACTGCGGACCCTGAGAACACGACGAAGAAGAATATGTCGCGGCAACCCAGGCTTCTCGCGACCGGTTCGGCCCAGTCGACTACCCCAGGCGTCGTCATTGTCGGCGGTGGAAGCGGAGCCTTCCACGCTGTTGAGAGCCTGCGTGAGGTATGTGAAATGCTGATTCAGACACCTTGGGAAATACACTCATACCGCATGACATGGTAGCACAATTACAACGGCGCGATCACCATACTGTCGAAGGAGCCCCATGCCCCCATCGATAGGTAGCCCGATTGGTCGTGCGCATATATGCGTCTGCTAAAGCCAAATTCAGGACGAAGCTCAGCAAAGCACTGGTCACCGACCCGTCGAAGCTGGAGTGGCGCCCAGCTGCCGAACTCAAGAGCAAATACGGCGTAACGCTCCGTACGGGCGCGGAGGCTACCCAGATCGATTTCAAGGGGAAGTCGGTCGTCATCGGTTCATCGGGAGAGCGTGTGCCCTACGAGACTCTCATCCTTGCCACTGGCGGTGTTCCTCGCAAGCTGCCCGTGGAAGGCAAAGACCTCGGAAAGGTGTTCACTCTGCGAAGTGTCGAGGATGCTAAGAACATAGACAGCGGTATGTGACACGTAGTGCAGGGAAAAAAATCACGCTCACCAATCAATGCAGAGGTCCAGGAAGGCAAGAAACTTGTCGTTATCGGCTCCTCCTTCATTAGCATGGAGCTTGTGGTTGCTGTTTCAAAGCGCAACCTTGCCTCCATCGACGTCATTGGCATGGAAAGCGCGCCCTTCGAGGCGGTCCTCGGTACCCAAGTTGGGAAGGCGTTGCAGAAGGCAAGTCGCTCGTCACATCCTGCGAGCTATGCGCTGACTTCCTGATCATCCGTAGTTCCACGAATCCAAGGGTGTCAAGTTCCACCTGAAGTCCTCGGTGTCCAAGCTCGTGCCGTCATCGGGCTCGCCAACCGACGTTGGCACCGTCGTCGTGAAGGGCCCCGACGGCACGGAGACCTCGCTACCGGCGGACGTCGTGATCATGGGCGTCGGCGTCGGGCCCGCGACGGAGTACCTCAAGAATAGCGCGGGCGTCACCCTCGACAAGACCGGCGCGGTCGAGGTCGACGAGTTCCTCCGCGTGCAGGGCGTCGACGGGAGCGTGTACGCGATCGGCGACATCGCGCTGTACCCGCAGCCCGGCACGGGCGAGAAGCGCAGGATCGAGCACTGGAACGTCGCCGGCAACCACGGCCGCGCGGTCGGCAAGACGATCGCGGAGGGCAAGGGCCAGCCGTTCGTCAAGGTCCCCGTGTTCTGGAGTGCTCGTGAGTGCGCATGACTCTTCAAGGGTTGGGGGATGCTCACGCGGCTACGCAGAGGGCCAGCAGCTCCGCTACTGCGGCGTCGGCGCCGGCTACGACGATGTCATCGTCGACGGTAACCTCGATGAGATGAAGGTGCGTCAGCCTCCGTTGTGAGCAGTGGTATGCATCCCACTCACCCGTTGTGAACAGTTTGTGGTGTACTACGTGAAGAACGACAAGGTCGTTGCCGTCGCGAGTATGCAGCGCGACCCCGTCGTCAGCAAGGCGTCTGAGCTTCTGAGGCTTGGGCTGATGCCTACGCCTTCCGAGCTGAAGGCGGGCAAGGTCAGTATACCTTTTTCACGAATAAAGGGATGTCGCTGACCCGTCCTGTAGGATTTGTTGACCGTCGATATTGCTTCGACTGCTGCTAAGATCAAGGTTGCGTAAAGAAGGGTCCAGCGTTTGCAACCCTATATCCGCTCATGCAGAAGTATTCTGGAACTCTGGATTCATGTCAGTGTATAGTAGCCGTGTATCAGTAGAATGGACTTCGAGTAAACGCAATGAAGCCGATTCCATGTTTCGTGCAGGCGAGATTGGCAGACACAGATGGTGAAAGTGTCATGCAAGTAATTCTAATGTTCATTGAGTAGTAGTGCCATGCAGAAGACGTATGCAAGAGGGGGACCCTAGAATGCGTAGCCTGTGACCATGATAACGTGCCTGCCACCGATGTCGATCGTCTCCATGTGCTCTCCCTCTGGCTCACGCTGCTCCTGCTCCTCCGACACCTCAGAGATCGTCGAGCGCATGCCGACACTCCCCTTGCTGTACCGCGCCGCATACGCCGCGGCGATGTCCCACTCCGACTCCTCGTCGAGCACGCCGTCGATGCCGCTCATGCGGCCCGAGAGGCGTACGGGGAAGCTCTTGCTCGCCGAGACGTCCGAGTGCACACGCTTCTTCGGCGACTGGTCGAGCGTGTGCGAGCGCGTGCGCGTGACGGTGACGACGCCCTGCTTCGGCGTGCGCAGCACCGGGCTCTCGGGCGGCGACGGCGTGCTCGCGGGCGACATCGAGAGGTACTCCGTCGACGCGACGCCGTCGCTGGACGTGCGCTGCGAGCCCGCCGCGCCGACGGCGCTCTCCGCGCTGTTCGTGCTGTAGCGCGACTCGCACGTCGCGTATGACGCGGCCTTGACGCTCGGCGCGCCGTTGCTCACGCGGTTGAAGGACGCGTCGGAGACTTGCGACGCCGCGGAGCTGCGCTCGGAGCCAGAGATCGGCGCGAAGGTCTTGTCCGACAAAATGTGGGTGACGTCCTCGAAGTCGCCGCTGGCGTTTCTTGTCGTAGCCGCGGCGTGAGTCTGCCAGTTGCTACGTTGTTGACCATACTCGGCGCTGCCTGGAGGCGGAACGGGCTGAGGAGCCTGACTGGGAGCGTTTGCCGCAAGAGAAGGCAGAGGCAGATTCGTAGTGCTACTTTGCTGGCTTGGAGTAGGTGAAACAGGCTTCTTGTCAACCAGAGCTTTCTCAGGATCGTCGTTGTTCGAGTCGAATGGCTCGATGAGGCTGTCCGTTGAGTTCTTCTGAATGTTGCGTGGGACTCGACAGCGCATGCAGAGGGCACAGACAGAGATCCCCAGGAGAGACGCAACAGCGAGTATGGTTCCGATGACAGCAGCCTTACGAGACATTTGTGTTTGCGTGGACTCGGATGAGGTCGGATGCTTCCCTATCGCAGTAGTGGATTGCGTGGGATTCAACGCGGAGTGAGAGACCGTAGTATAGGGAACGATGGAGCTCAATTGCGAGGCGGGGATCGAGAACGAGATGGCCGAGGACGAGATCGTGAAAACCAGGGGGACGTCTAGGCTTGTTGCAGAGGGAGTCGCAGATGGCTCCGGAGCAGGAGTAATTTGAGCACCATCCTCGGGCAAGGTGGACGTCGCTTGAGCATCGTTTTGCAGCGTAGGTTCGGGAGTTGCAAGCGATTCCATCAGGGTGCTGGTAGGGACGGGGGCACCTATAACAGCGACGTCTTCTGGCTGTGCAACTGCAACGGGGTCGGAAACAGCGCCAGGAGTCGCCGTTCCTTGCGGGAAGTAGGCAGCGTTGTCTTCCATAGCAGCTGTAGGCGTGGGCTGAGAGTAGTAGTCCGGCAGGAACACAGCAGGCGTGAAGAACAGTGTGGCACTCGGCGCGTCTGTAGAGTCCGGCATGGGCGTAGGGTCTGCATCGCCAGGATTCGGGCTTCCAGGAGGGTTCGCTGCAGGTGCCGCATGGCCGTAGGCCGCAAGGGTAAGGAGCAAGATGGGGATCGTCTTCATAGATGTCATGGCGTAGTCGTGTAAGGATCGTGAGTGCCGTGTGGGCTTAGTGATACAGATGCAGGAAAGGAGATAGGATGTGCAGGCGCTGTGAACGTCGACGGCGGGATGAACGTCGAAAGCAACCACGACGAACGACGCCAGCCGCCCGAGTGTTGGTTCGAACTTGGGCATGGATCGGTTTGCAAGCGCCATCAGTTCGGTTCCGCAATCGATCCGAAATAGCCCAAGCTGCGTGATATCGCGTGTTTGTGCGTTTGCAAGCCGTGACTGCTTTCCTGTGTCACCTCCGGCTGGCTTAGACCTGCCGTCACGGATACCCCTTCCTCCTCAGACTTAACGAACCGCGCATGGCTGGCTCCTCCACGAAGCCTTCGACCCTATGGAAAGGCAAAGCAAGGGCCACAGAAGCCGACTACGACGACCTCAGCCCAGTGATCACATACAGGCACCTGCACTCCCATAACCTCGGTGTCAAGGACCCCCTGCGCGTCGTGGCGCTCTGCGACAGCGACGCTTTCTATGCCGCCTGCGAACAGGTCCGTCTTGGCATTGACCCCGAAAAGCCCCTCGTCGTACTGCAGTGGCAGGCGTTGATCGCGGTCAACTATCCGGCGCGCAAGTATGGGATTTCGCGCATGGACAACATCAAGGACGCGAAGAAGCGGTGTCCGCATCTGGAGGTTGTGCATGTTGCGACGTACAAGGAGGGGGAAGCAGAGCCAGGATACTGGGAGAATCCGGACACGCTCACACATAAGGTGAGCTCTTTCTGTGGCCACCTCCAGAGCGAAGGCGACTCACGCGCGAGCTAGGTATCACTAGACTACTATCGTCGAGAAAGCTGGAAAATATACCACATGTTCAAAGAAGGACTGCCTACGGGTGAAGTTGGTAAATACGCCAAGACATATGCCAGGTAGTTCCATATTCTCATGCAACCCCGCGCTATAGAGAAGGCATCCATTGACGAGGCCTTCATTGACTTCACCCGACCGGCGCGCGAAGAAATACTCAGGAGATACCCGTATCTTGCAGAGGTACCCCCAGACGCGCCTTCAGGCAAGGACACGCCACTTCCCCCGCCTCCTCCTATATCCTGGGATGGGCTCGGGACAGTAATACCCGTCAACCCGCCCCCCAAGAATGAGGAGGAGAAAGAGCTTGCGGGCGAGGAGAGTGATACAGAAATTCCAGCACAGGACGTAGACGAGCTTGAGGATGTGCATGAAGACGACGACGCCACGACTTGGCACGATGTCGCGCTTTCTATAGCTGCGGAACTTATGGACAAGATACGACAAGACATCTACGCCAAACTTGGATATTCGACATCTGCTGTCAGTGAAACGTTGTCTCTTGCAATCCATTACTGACCGTCTTCTCAGGGTATCGCCCGAAATAAGTTCCTTGCGAAGGTGGGTGAAATGCTTCTGTAGATGAGCAACCGGTTGACGAATCCCTGAAGTTGACCGCATCGTATAAGAAACCCATGAACCAAGTGAGTGTGAGATTCAGCTGAGTCGATTCAGCAGTGCATCTGATACCTCTCAGAGCATCTTGCGCAATGCGGCCATACCAAACTACTTACGGCCGTTGCCATTTCAAAAGGTCAAACCTGTCGCGATGTCACCTTGCGAGGTCACCTATTCATGCTGCGACCAGATACGGTTCCTCGGAGGCAAGCTCGGAAAGGCATTGGCCGAAGAGTACGATGTCTCTACCGTGGGGGACCTCTTGTAAGCTACCAGCCGCTTCCGCTGTTTATCTTGAGCTCACAGGCGTCGCATAGGGCAGTCAGCCTCGGTATGGATTAAGGGCTATAAGCGGGACCTGGTATTAACATTTGTGCAGAGGAGTTCCAGCGCAAATTTGGCGAAGAGTCTATCTGGGTATGGGAAATTCTTCGGTGAGGCTTGGTTTTCTCCCTCACCCCTTTGATAATTCACCCTAGACCTCGTAGAGGTATCGACCGATCAGAAGGTGAGCCCACAACGGTTGTTGCAACGGCGCAAGCTGAAATTCGACCTTGTCTGCTTGCTAGTGAAGGAGAAGCCGCCCGTAACCAAGAGTATGCAAGCCGCTAAGAATCTGCCTCAGCCTATCGTCAAAGCGTCCCAAGGACAACATTGGGTGCGAGTTCTTGCTGCCGAGCTTGCGCTTCGCCTGCGAGAAGCACGAGAAAGTATCCCGGCGCTCTGGCCGAAGTCTTTGGTGTTGTACGTACGCCAAGGTACGCGATTTCCCCACCGGACGGGCCGAACCTTGGAACTAAAATTCGCCCAGGATACGAAACGTCCCGCTCTAAACAAGCTCCATTTGCGTTCACGCGGGATATCACGGTTGACTACATCGCAGCTGCTGGAGATAAGCTCTGGAAAGAACTTGTCGGAACAGAGGCATCGAGGTCTGCGCCGGTGAAGATAACCCACGTCTCCCTATCGTTCTCCGGGATCGAATCTGCGGAGTCGGGTCAGCGTCGCATCGAAGGCTTTCTCCAGAAGCCGCGGTCTACGAGTCAAGGGGTTACCCCGGAAGAGCACATTGCACCATCCAAGATCTCGTCCGACAACCCGAGCACCCCATTGAAGCGCAAGCGATCAGGATCTATCGCCCCGCCATTGACAGATGCTACCGCAGAAGCCGCCGGATTTGCTGTTCCTTCCTACATTTGTGACCGCTGCGCGCAACGCATATCACTGTCTAACGGCAACACGACTGACGTCCCGCTCCCGGACGACTCGGAGGAGCTGCGCGAAGCTCTGGAGCGCCTGCGCCGCGAGCACGACGACTTTCACTTTGCGCAAGACCTGGCAAAGGAGGCGCCAGAGGATCGTGGCGTCAAGCGGTCGGTGCTCCGCCCGTCCGAGGGCAGTGGGCAGCAGGCAGGCGGCAGCAAGAGACGCAAGCAGGAGGGCAAGGCGAAGGGCAAGGCACCGAAAGAGCCGAAGGGGGGTGGTATCGCGAAGTTTTTTGCGCAACGTTAAGTGTGCCTGTATCACGCAGATAATATAGACACCAGGACTGTGTAGCATAGTCGAGATGCTGTATTCTGGAGACGCATGTTCGGACGAGAGGCTGCAGCAGCGGGCGGCTAGCGACATCGCCACCTGATTGGCTGGCGGATCGCTTCACGGCAACGGAGGCATTCTTGGGCTCGTTCGCGCCCCGTACGCCATGGCGGCCTTGGAACGAGACTTGTGGAGTGCCGAGTGTAGCAGAGACGATGAACAGGCAGCAAAACATCATGACGGTGATGAGGGCGACGGTTTGAGGGCGCGATCAGTGATGGTGACCCGGGGGCATTGCCTCCCCAGGTTTCCTTCATCTGGCGACGACGCGGACGACGAAGGTTTCTTCTTGTGGACTTCACCCCCACTCTCCTTCTTTCCGTTCCTCTTCGTTCTTGGGACTGGTCCCGGATTCGTCTGCTGCTCGGCCAGACGGATTTCTTTCTTTGACTTGACTAGGCGCAGGACGACCTTTGCTGTTTGAACATAGCAACTTTCGCGGCCAAAGTCTGTCTGGAACAGTACCAGGACGCCCCATTTACATTCATTCCCTCTGTTCATCCCGTACGCCCCTAATTTCGACCATGTCCGCTGTGCCCGTCCCCTTCCAGAATGGCCAAGCCTCTGCCGTTGCCGTGGGTCCCTCGCGTCTCCGGAGTTTTAGGCGCGCAGCTAACCGCGTGTCTCAGGTCGTCGTCGTGTTCGCGACGCTGTCGCTCGTCGCGCTCGATTTCTTCTGGCTGCGCGTGCTCTACATCGCGTTCCAGCAACTCCGCAACCGCGGGAGCGTGGGGCCGAAGCTCTGCCGCGAGAAGCACATCTTCCACTCGCACCTCGGCGCGTACACCATCTCGCTGCTGATCAGCAACCTGCTCAGCAGCGTCTCGTTCGTGCTGAACGTCGCGTACCTTGCGGTCGGACACATCTCCTCAGGTAGGGTTGAATTGCGAGTCTGTTTTTGACAGTCCGAGCTGAGCGTATTTTACCCCAGGGCCTCTTTGCCGGTCACAGGGTAAGCGATTACGATAATTATCAGGGAAACGAGAAGGCTAACGCTACGGGTACTCTGCAGCTACTCTGAGTCAAGTCGCGGATGTCGCGACGGCGTACTTCACTGGCGCAATCGCTGTGCACACTTTCAACACGCTTGTGCTCCACCGCCGCCTTCCCGCCTGGTTTGGCGGTTTGGTTGTTGCGTTCGGTTGGATCGCTTCCATTGTCATGGGTAAGTCCACCTGGCGATTTGTATGAGAAAGTCTAACGCAGGGTCCAGCTACCGTGCCTGCCCACTTCGAGACCAAGTTTGGCCCCTTCTACACCATTGATGGTGCACTGTGCGGCATTGGTCCGGACTACGTGACATGGCAGACTTACATCCACCTATTGCCGGTGAGTCCAACAGCCTCTCAATATGACTTGATAGCGACTGAAATTGCTCTGACAGATCTTCCTCGCCTCTCTTATTGCCGTGCTGTTCTATTCCCTGGTGTTCCTGACAATCCGGGGGACGCTGACGTTCCGCGACGGCCTTAAGTTCACCCTCGATCCCGAGGCTCGCAGGACTACTGTCTACGGCAACTTCGAGTCGCCGGTGTTCATCGCATCTATCTCGAGGGGAATGCTCTGGTACCCCACAGGTCAGTCTGACGGGGACACATTCCGTATTCATTGATTGACGCGCCATTTAATTTCTTAGTGTACGTCGCACTCATGTTTCCGCACCTCATTGCTTGCTTCGTGAGCGCGTCTGGCGCCAAGGTCTCCTTCAGCGCGAGGATTTTCACCGCAGCTTGCCAAGCTCTGCTGGGTATGTTCTTCGAATGCGTTGTAATCTGCGAGCTGACTTTCCGCTGTAGGTCTTGCAAACGTTTTGGTCTTCTACAATATCATTCGCATCATGGGGCCGGCGTTCCAAAGCCCCGCTCCTTCAGAGAAGTCGTTCGAGACTTCTTCAATCACCAAGGAGAAGTCCGGATCCCCAGTGGATGTCGCACCTCCAGTTGCTGCGTTCGTGAGACCTGCCAAACCATTCCCTCCTCCGCGCTCCGCCTCGGTCATGAGCTCCAACGATTCGACCCGCGCTCTGTTGGCGTCTCGTTATAGGACCGCCTACGCTGGAAGTGTTGCAAGCACGAACGACGCTGTTTCGCTCGGCCGCCCGATCACGCCGGCCTCGGACCTCAACCAGCAAATCGCGGCGCCACAGCTTGCTGCGACGAAGGACAGGCAGCTCTTCCACTTGGCTGTCTCCATTCCGGAAGAGAACGCTTCGCTACCGGCGCCTCGTCGCACTGCCCGTGCACACGTCGTCAGCCAGTCGCTTGATCAGGCTATGCTCTCTGCTGTGCCGCTGAAGACTCCCGCTGTTGCCGCTTTCCCCCAGAACGGCGGCTCGCAGAGGGACTCCTTCATCAACATGTATGCTTCCCGTTCACCGGTACCCGAGCCAGAGTTCAGCGACTCCGTGGAGACCAAGACTCGGATAGCTCCTCCCGCGCTTGTGCTCAACGACGGCGACGCGGCTGCCGTCCCCTCGTCCAGCAGCGCGTCTGGCTACTCCTCCTCCAGCGCGTCCGACGTGCCGTCGAGCGCATTCGCAGACAAAAGGCAACTCCCCTCCGCACGCACGCCCTCCTTCCGCTCGACCGTGCGCGACCGCATGAGCACCGCCGACGTCCCCGAGACCGGCCTCTCTCCGCTCGCGTGGGCATCCATCGTCACGGACGCCGCGACGAGCAACGGCGGCGTGTCCGCGCCGCGCACGGACAAGGCCGCACGCCGGCGCTCGCGCTCGCTTGACAACCTCGCCGTCCCGGCGATGCTCCGCCCGCGCGCACCCGCGAGCGCGACGCTCCGCCGCAACTTCCCCGCCACGGACGCACTCCTGCCTCCGATGAGCGCGGGCGTTCCCTCAGCGCGCTCTGCGAACCGCGTTGCGCGCTGGGACTCGCAGAGCGTCGTGCGCCCCGGCCCTTTACGCCTCGCGGCATTCACCAACGCACGCTCTGACTCTCTGTGAGGGCATCCCGCTGGTCTGGCATGCCCTGCACCAGTATCACGTCGGAGCTGTGCTGTAGAGGCTTTCGGTCAACAAGTTCTGGAATTTGTAGCATAGTGTGCATTTGTCCGTTCGTTACACGTCGCAATGCTTTCGATTAATTGCTTCATCTAGGAGAGTAGCATAAGTTATAGATAACTTGCTTTTACTCTCGGACTACACTTGTCTACTACTGGCTCTACGATTACAGTGGTAAGTAATACAGATGGGAAACCCTTTGCTCTTGCTTAGGTGCGGACGTTTCGACCACATTGGCCTCTTCAATCAAAACCACTCGACGTCTCGCCAAACAGCGGCCACGAAACGAAGTATTCCGGGCTGTAACGCTCGCAGAGCGCTGCCCATTTTGAATCGTTGCAGAACATCTCCCTATAGATATTGAAGACTGGCTTGCCCTGGGTATCGCGCTTGATGCCGCACACCGTGCCGGGGAGGCTATCCCGCTCATGGATCGCGAGTGAGCTGAGGCTTGGAATAGACGCCGCGAAGAGCCGCAGAACGTCCTCGAGTTCATCCAACGGCCCATTCGCGGCTCCACCGTGGGTGCACTCCCTGGGGCAGAAGCCCTCCTCGAAGTGGAGGAGCGTGGCAGGAGACGCAGGCGTTTCGAGGAGGTAGTTCCACCCGAAGTGCTCCAGGCGGCTGCGCCGCGCAAGGGCGGCTGCGTACTCCCAGGCCAGCGCGGGCCAGCGCGCCGCGATTGGGCCCGAGTCTTGCTCAATGCTCCGCTCGCGATACACGAGCGTGAGGCCCTCGAGCGCAGGGAGCGCCTCTGCGATACGCGCGAGGAGGCGCGGCGGCGCGTGGTTGATGCCCTCGAGCACGAGCATCCGGACGGGCGCGCGCGCGAGGGCGTCAACGAGCACGGCGGTCTCGTCGCCCGTTATGCCGTGCGGGAACGTGAGCTTGACGTGCGTGAGATGCAGCTCTGGAGCGGCTTGCAGGAGGAAGAGCAGCGTCTGGAGTTCGTCGCCGTGATAGCGCCTGTTCACGCAGCTGATACGCAGCCGCTCGACCGTCGCGAAGGGGTTCGTGCGCTGAGTGACGGAGGGCGGCGGCAGGAAACGGTTCTCCTCGATGCCGTGGAGGTACAGCCAGCGGAGCTGAGGCAGGAAGTGGACGATCTTCCATAGCGCAGCTGTGGCTGCTGCTGAGCCGAAACACTTTAGTGCCAGATGTTCAAGCTTCGCCGGGCGATTGCGCGGCTCGCCATCGCGGAAGTCGACAGAGTAGGTGCTTATCTCGGGGTGTGAGAGAAGCGGAAGTGTGAAGATAGCCTCAAGGAGCTTGGTCGTCAAATGGATGTCGTGCAGCGCGAGCTTCGTCAACTTCGTGGTCTTGACAATGATGTCCCGGACGAGCCTATTAAAAATCCTTAAAAATCCTGTCAAAGTCGCCGTGATTTTCGCCTCTCAGGACCCCCCTCCGCCTGACAAAAGCTCGCAGTTGATGAGGGTAAGGAGTGCTCGCGGCGTCATCGTATCGTCAACTGCGCCCTCAGCCGGAGATACCATCGGGTGTGGTATATCTCGTCCGCATAATACGATATTCTACACGAAGAACGGCACCTGCATCGGTGAGTACAACGTGGTTATCAATTAACCAAACAGCATCAGTTTAGAACTGGCCGACTGACCTGCACTTCATAGGACGTTCCTGGTATCCCACAGCGCGCCATAACACGGAGTTGGAACTGCGCCCGCTGGTATGCATCGCCGGAATGCCTGTCTGTCCAACTTCCTGTTTTCGGACCCTCATGGACATCTTCTACAACTTTGGGCATACAAAGTTCGCCTTCGATATGGCAAAGTTCGCGGCGCCACACTGGGAAGAAAGGCGGAGACGATTCTACCGACAAGCTGCGACTCTGCCGGGCGAGATCGTGATGGCGATCGTCGCTGTCTTCACGGACGAAGACTACCCTCGCTATGGTTCGTTGAGGTCAGTGTTAGTCAGCGACGTACTCTTGCCAAAATTCTGACCTCATCTATAAAATAGCCCGTCGTGGGGAAGGCTCTCGGCCGTCTGCCGCACCTGGTCGAATATCTTTCGCCCACTGATGTTTCAGATCGCGGTGCTGGAGAAGATGTCGCATTATCACCACTTCAGAAACGCCCTCTACTCTTCTTGTGGGTGCGCCGGTTCTCTGGTATCTGAGCTGGACATACAGCCCGTTCCATGTCAGAGATACACCACGCCTGGACTTCCATTTGTCCTTGCCTCAATGTCATGGCGACTCCAGCAAGTGGCATGCCTCAGGTGGGTCGCACATGGCCGTCAGCATGACGCTCCGCCCCGTGTACAATCCGCTCTCCCCGCTCTTCTCCATCCGCTTCGTAGCCTCAGGTGGTTGGAGATAATCAACTGGACCTGTGACTCCCTGTCGCAATTGTTCCGCATCATCCGTGCGATACACGGTCTGGAGATCCTGCGAATGACCTCTGTCGACATCACACACAACAGCCGGCCTCTGTGCTGGCCAGCGTCGCTTACAAGGACCCCACCACATCTCATCGAGATCGACCGCTGCGATATGTCGGATGACGCACTCACAGCCTTCCTGAAGCTTGGCCTTTGCGGGCGGCCTAACCTGTTGCCTGCTTCACATCGCTCGCCCATCAAGTCGTGGTCTGTCGCGCGAGCCATCCACTTTGATGACGCCACTGCGGTCGTCGCCATGCATGAAACCTTCATACAACGCTGGAAACATAGCTCCTCAACACACACTTCGATTTCTCTCGAGGTAGACAGTCTGTCTGACATGACAGGTATGTTCCGCTGATGCTGCTCCCGCAACGTGACCGCCTCAACATCACTATTGTAGTAAGCATCATTTTGGCAGCCGAAGAAAATTCGTGGTACCACACCAATGCCGAAATGCACAGCCCTGACGATGGAGATCTTCGACTGAGACGGATAGAGCTCCGGCAAAATCGAGCCAAGTACAGCAAAACTACGCTCAAGAGGCTCGACAGGTCACTGTGGGAGTCATCTCGTCGATCTCGGCCACCGTTGAGGTTTTCAGCGGTCTTATGCGCGGACAAGTACAAAGAGGACGTTGAGAGGGAGCTTCCACAGCTCATGCCACAGTTGTATCGCGCTGGCAGAGTCTCCGTCGTAAAGGTGGACCATCCGTCGCTCCCAGAGTGCCGGACCCCAGCGTGCAACGTAAGTGCACTTCACGCAAATTGGAAGGCGGCGCTAACCGTCATGGAGCACAGTGACACACTCTTTACTGGGAAATGATAGAATGCATATGTGGGCGAAGAAAGTGACACAAATCGCTATTCGTCGTACACACGAATAGCTCAGAACGAGAACGTGGCGGCGTTCTTCCGGTTGCCGAAGAGATAGACGAGGGCCTGCGAGATGAAGAGACCGACTGTGATACCGATAGTGACAGTGACCATGGCCGTGCCGATCTCGGTAGCACTGTTTTGTGCGGTGATGCCGCCAGCCTCTGACAGACCTGACTGTGTACTTTGTGAGCAAAAGACCAGAGGCATCGAGATACCTAGGCAGCACTCACGGGAACAAGGAATAGCACGCCAGTGACCATTGACGTGAAAGCAGTGCCACCCATCTTGCGCGAATACACGTTCCCGAGGAAGCCAACGACAAACGCGCCGATCGCGGAGACGACGTCGCTGCGGTGGAAGATGAAGTGGTCCGCAACCTTGTTCGCGGCGTACGAGGCACAAGAGATGACAACCATAACGAGCAAGTCCCAGTTGATCGGCTGCTCGTTATTCAGCGACGAGAGCACCGAGAACACGGGCACGATGATGAACTGCGCCCACCACGGGTAGCGCTGCAGGTACCACGGGAACGACGACGGGCGGTAGCAGCCCTGGACGATGTTCTGGCGCGTGAAGGGCGTCGAGGGCGTGAAGGTGAACGATCCGATGCGCGCGAGCTTCTGCGGGATGGTCGCGTTTGGGTCCGCGATGTAGGTGCCAGTCACGGTGATCGCGGCTGCAGCTCGTGCAGCAAGCGTGTCGAGTTCGTGGCGCGCTGAAGGGTCGAACAGCAAGAACAGATCGGAGCCAAACTGCAGGCCGAATCCGAGGAATAGTGTGTAGATGAGGGCGTATACCATCTTGATGGAACCGCACAAGATGTTCTTGGACGCCAGGTCTAGCGAACTTGTCACTGAGGGAATGTCAGCAGGTGCAACCTGAAAGATGGGGTGCACAAATCTTACGGATCAAGAAACCAGGCAGGATGGTAACCACTGCCGCGGATGACACAGACGCATAGCAGAATATCTGTGAGCGGATGGAGCTGAGACCTCGTGCAACGAATGAAATCACTATCACAGAGAGAATCCTATAAAACATATCAGCAGCCTGTCATCAGAGATGGAAGAATCACAGAACTGACTCATAGACGTTGGCATAGAGGACGCTCCTCCTGGAGGCGATGTATGTCTGTATGCAAGTGAGGAACAGCGACCCGCCTCCGGCCAAAAACATGTCGACGAGTGATCCACCGAAGGCGATTGGGCAGATAAGCCCCGCGATGAGGAAGGACAGCATCAAGCGGTATGGGACGCGTAGCATCGGTCCCTTGGCCAACATCTTGTCCAGCTCTTCGGTCGCCTTCTTTGCGCTGATCTCATCGTGCACGACGGCTCGGTATATGCTGTGCAGGCGATGGATATTTCCCAGGGAGAGCCGGCCACCGCATTTTGCAAAGTGCATCTGCGACGTCTTCGTCTCTTCGTCGCCGAATGATGCGATGATGAGCCCGGGCATGTGGGTAAACTCGGCATCGACCTCCAGAATCCGGGCAGCGGATAGTAGCTGGGACTCCATACGATGCGACGGTGCGCCGAAGGAGAGGAGCGCTCGGGCGAATGTCATGAGGAAGTTCTGGCGAGCTTCAATCGCTGTACGAGAGAATCAGCGGGCCGCAGCAGCCGTGCAGATGAGCACTCACAGGACAGATTGTACTCGATACGAATCCGGTGCTTTTCCTTCCTGCGCTCCTTGTACGTGAGCTGCTGACGTGCGTTCTTCTCGATGTCGTCGATGTCCTCCAGGTTTCCCTTCTTCACGCCAGTGACGATAGGGTCGTCGCGGTCCAGCAGCTCCCACTCTGAGTTGTACGCAAGTGGGTCGATGAGCTTCGAGGCACGGCGTGTCGCTTGGATGGTAGCCTCGCGCTTCTCCGTCTCATACTCATTCTCGTCCTCTTCCCCCGCCGTATTGTATAGGTCGATGAGGTTGGAGAGATAGCCGCGACGGCGATGCGTCAGCTGCGCCGTCGCTTCCACAGCTTGCTCCAGGTCAAATCCCCGTCCGTCCCCGGTGGATTTGCGCTTCTGACTGGACACGCTGTCTCTGATTGGTGTGTACTGGTCGCCTTTCCGGGCAGGACGCGGCTGTTGGATGTCGTAGGGGTGGTGTCGGTACGACATGGAGGAGTGCCGAGGCTTGTCTGAAGCCTTGCGCGGACTACTGGCTTCGACCAGAGTGTTTGTACTGTCATCAGAGGCGCGTCGACTGTAGTCTCCCTCGTCATAATCAGCCTGTGGGCGGCCTCTGTCTGCAGAGTACGTTGGGGGAACCGGAGAAAGAGATGGGCTGCTGTCCGGGAAGTGCCATTCTGTGACTGTGCCTGACGCGGACAAGAAGCGGGACCTGGGAAGGGGGGATGATCGAGGCGGGTTCCCGCTGTCGCGGCTGGTAGTGCTTTCGCTGGGCTCGTCAGGCAAGCCTTCGGGGAAGTGAACTCTGGACGCAGACGATCTTGGTGTTCTTGAAGGCGGCATGGCAAATAGGCAGGAAGCAGATGCACAGGGTGTGAGAGTGTCAAGGCTCAAATCAAAAGCTCGAAGTCGCACAGTCGGCTCACCTGCTCAACCGTTTGAATCGCGACTGTCAGCCTCGAACTTGCCAGCCCCGTACGAAGACTCCATCGTGGCAGCCATGCCCGTAATTTCAGCTCCCTAGTTCAGGACTTGCGCCGCCTAACCAGGTTCGAACAAGGCGAGTAGTCGATAGTGCGACGGTGGATGCCAGGAACAAGCCCGCCCGCGTCCCCGCGAACGCCACGACGCCGGCGCCTCCGGGGACCGACGGCACGTTAGCGCTTTGCAGGTCACCGCAAACGCTAGTGCGAGCCATTGATGTATATCATGCTGATGGCCATACTAACATGTCACAGTCGGACGTGAATATTCATTATGCAGACTTAGGTTATGTCAGACGCTACAGTACATCTCTAAACGAAACCATACACAAGGACACCGTTTATCGGGGAAAGTGGAACAAGGGCAGACAAATACATAGAAACATACATACTGGTACCAATCCTCATAATAGGAGACACAATCAAGATAGTACTTTTACACGCTGTTGGAATCCGAGTATGGCGCAAGGCTAACAAGTCCGTAGAAGGGTAACGTGCGAGGCTCAAAGTTCGAGGGAATATAGCACATCGGCTCACAAGTCTTCCGTGTAACGGCTCTCGGCGGGAGCAGGGCCAGCGCTCGCAGAGGTATCGGCGTGCGCCGCCGTTTCGTGGTCGTACTCTTCATCCGTTTCGCCGCCAACTTCGACGTTCTCCGCATCGTGGGCGATGTGAGGAGCGCGCCCCTCAGGGGCCTTCTCCTGCTGGCGCAGGCTGGGCTTGCGTACGACGTTCGCGCCCAGACCGGCGGCCGCGCCCTCGTCGTGTCCATACTCGGGCTCGCCGTAGGACTTCTTGTCAATCTACATGTCAGGAAAAATGCTTTGAGCATTCCGAGTCTCAGACACACGCTAGCGTTCCCAGTCCATAGGCTACTCACCGAATGGCCCGTGCCGTTGCCATGGTTGGGGTGTTCGTACTGCGGGAGATCCTCCTCGCCATCGTCGTGGCCTTCGCGCCCACGCGCTTGCTGGTACATCTCCTCGTCCTCCTGGTCGCGCTCCTCTTCCACGCTTGAGCCTTCGCCCTCGGAGTCGTCGCCCTCTTCCTCGCTGACGTATCCGACGGCGCGAACAGCTGCTGCGACCGGGCCACTGCGTTCGATGCTCTCGCTGGCGACGAGGTAGCGGGCGCAGAGCATACGGATGTCATTCCACCACTCCATCATGTCGTCGTGCGAGCGGCCGCGGAACGTCCAGGCCGGACCAGACCCCTTGCGGCCGGTGAGCGTACCAGCAAAGGTCCTGAACGAGCCAGTCTTGACAGTGCCGGTTCCATCCTTGCGACCTTCGATGTGGAACTTGTGAGATGGAGCCGAAGGAGCGCTAGGAGGGCCGAGGGTGCAAAGGGGTAGGAAGAGACTAAACGTGGGCTTGTCCGCGATCGCGGGATCGCTAGAACTGTACTCGTGAAGGAATCCAGCGGCGGTAAGAACGTAGTAGCCCTCGCGATAGGTGCGAGTGTAGCGTTTCTTGCGCTCCAAAAGACCGGTGTGCACAGGGAGGACGCTGGGGTCGTCCTTGCTCGGGTACTGAATGTTCTCCACGTCACGAAGAGGCGTCTCGGGGTCAATGAGATGGTCTTCGCGTGCGGCGAACGCGATCCATTCGCGGTCAGGTGCGAGAGCGCCCATAGACCGCTCCAGGGTTTTCCATGTGTCCTGGATGCTAGTGTCCATGCGGGAACGCCATTCCTCGTAGGTCGCCCACGCAGACTGCAAAGCCTGAATCAGGGAAGCTTCAAAAAGGGCGGACGATGACTGGGTGAGGAGAAGGGATTTCTGCAGTGCGTTCTCGGTGTGGACCTGCTTCACCAGCTGCCGATAGACAATCTGGTTGGCGACGTATGGGTCGGTCTTCGAGGTGACGCTCATAGGGGTGTTCTTCAGGATGGAGATGTTGGTTCCGAGGTCGCCGATGAGCTTCGCGGAAAGCTCCCGCTCCTTTGCGACCGAAGTCGCGAGCTTGCCGGTGTCATTCTGGATGTTACGAATGTGCGCTTTGATTTCGACCTTGAGCTTCTGCAGATGCTGAACAATCGAGCCATCGATAGTCCTTCCGAGGTTGGCATGCTGGTCCGCGATGGCGCGAGTCTTGTCACGGATTTGATAGTACACGTCCTAGGAGAACGCGAGGCGCGTCGGGTTAGCCCCTGCACAGCCTCATGCAGGACACGATCGCACCTGAAGACCACCCTCGCCGAGGAACTGGTTTCCAGACCGGAAGGGCACCTGGATAACGGCACCGAGTTTCGTCATCTCCCTGGCAATGTTGTTCTCGATGTCGGCGAGACCCTAGCAGGTTGGGAGGTCAGGCGCGCCACGAGGCGAACCGGGTCCGACACGCACCTCGAAGTAGGCGATGAGCTGCTTCACGATGACCTTCCATGCCGTGAAGCGTTCGATAAGGATGTCAGAGGGGCGCAGGTCGTGCGGCGCGATGTTCTTCTTGATGAGCGACTGCTGTCGCGAGACGGCCGAGCCAGCTTTGGTGCTCCCGCGCGAAATGGAAGTCGCACGCGATAGTGACGCTGAGTCGTTCATGGCGTGTAAGTCGTAGATGAAAGGGTCGAGGTCGTTAAGGGGGTCGTGAAGAGAAGAATGGTCGTGGAGAGAAGGCTGAAACGGAGAAGTGGAGGTTGGACTTAGGGCGAGCGTTGGGTTATGTACGCACTCGCGGCTCGGCGGATGCGCCGCGCGCGAGCCCGGTTCCCCCGCCTGACGTCACTCCTAGGAAAGGCAACCCTCCGCGGAAACATGTTTTCCAGTATTTCACCGTCGCAAGAGCAGAGGATCCACACCTTGGGTGTGTCAGAAGACATACGAAGAAATCGTTACCAACGATGCTCGAAGGTGGAGATCGTCCTCGAGCAGCGAACCGCAAGCTTGCTTCAATTCTTTGCCGCCATCGCGTCCTCAGGCGAACCTTGCCCCACCTTTACCATCTAGGGCGGCATGACCGGGTGCAATTTCGACGGAGACGAAATATCCATGTTATACGATGACTTCACAGAGCATGGACAACAGCAGGTGCTTGACTTGCACCAGGCATGCCTGCCAGTAGCAAATGTTCAATCCGAGCCAGGGTCTGCTCCATGCGCTCGATTTTTCCCGACAAACACCAGACGGCATCTTCGAGGGAAGACACCCTCTCTTCTGTTGTCTGAGTATCGCTGCGTGGATCGTTTGCCGCCTTTCGAGTGCATCTCACCAACGCGTGGGTGTAGCGGTGTAGCTTTTCCTTCTCCACAGACGGTGGACTACCGCGTCGGGCGGTACACACGTTGCACATAAAATTGTCCGCTGTGCTCGTGTCAGAGCCGCCCTACTAATAGGATAGATAGTGCATGCGAAGCTTACCTAGCAATGAGCCATAATACCAAGTGGGCTGCTTGAACGGCTTTTCGCACCGAATGCAGCGAAGCATAGTCCGCTGCTCACAAGCGTCACAGATCAATGTATCCTGACCTGGAGAACTATTATGATAGGGAAGACAGCAAGAGCGTGATGTGCATACCAAAGTCAAAACAGTCGACACATGACCAGCAAGCATCGTGCAACAGTGCACGACAGATGCGACAGTGGGGCCCGTTGACGCTGATCGTAGAGTGCCGCGGCTCAGAAGTGGTGTCGTAGTATAGAGCTGGAGTTCATAGAGCTGAGATGCGAGCTAAAACATTCCACAGGCAAGTACTTACCGATAGCATCATCGACCGCGTCCAGGGCAGGTTCACGTTCCGGACAATGAAGATACTCGTTGGAGATGCTCAGCGCATTCTGAGCACGCTCTCGCAACGAAGCCATGTCGACCAAGTGTAGTACTGTGCGGACCTTCAGGACGTCGTGCGTGTGTAAATGCTGTCTGTCCGGGTGACATGGATCAGGCAGGATCGTCTTGCGCCAACACTCCGGCCGGTCACAGAAGTCGACGGTTGTTGCACCGGTCTCCGCAGATAGGCAGTCCAAGCAAACCACCCGCGCGCCGCCGATCTTGCCGCCGCACCCACGACAGTGACACTCGCTGCAGACAGAGTCAAAGACCAGGCGACGGAGGACGAATCTTGTGACTCACTGAGCGGGTATGGTCTTGAGCCTCGCGTCCCGCAAGACACGGAAGAAGCTTGCGTCGATCGCAGTGACCTCACGCTTGCACCGCGTCCACTCCGCAAGTTCCTCCGTGCTGGGCGAATGCCCATACACCTCGAAGCTTATGCTCATCTCGATGTAACGCATCCCGAGCTCGCGGCGCTCGTCGATGAACGACCACGCCAGGCGCTGCCGGCGGATGCGGTGCACCGCCGCGTCGAGCGCGTACTTCCACAGCGCACGCGCCCCGCCGGCCGCGCGCTCGGCGGGCGACGGGCGGAAGCGGAGGTAGCGCGCGGCGGGGACGGCCTTCAGGAAGAAACGCGCCTCGTGCGTCGCCGGGTCCGCCTCGCCGCCTGCGCTGCCGACGATGTCGAGGTTGTCGTCGAGGCGCCCGCAGAAGTGTTGCGTGTGGTACTCGCGGGCGTACGCGACGGAGAAGCGGACGTGCAGCTTGTTGTCCTGGTCCTGGAAGCAGCGCCCGGCGAGCTTGAAGGGTACGCCGTTGTGCATGCCCGTTGCGCGGAAACGCTGCGGGTCCGATGTGGAAACTGCGTGTGCGTGGAAGGACAGCATGAGTTGTGTCGGGTAATGCTGTCCGTCGTAAACGAAACCATTCCATTCGAGAAGACTTCGCGATAGGCTTAGCTACTCGCATCGCTACAAGAACAGGTCACTCACATTGCTCTCACAGGCATCGGGGCGTGGGCATCTGTCTCGGTAGCTTGCTCGGTAGCGGCCTCGTAGATGGCGCACTTGTACTTGTGGTCGTTCTGCGGTTCGTAGTTCAAAACTTCGCCGTAAGACAGAGTCTGCTGACGAAAGTCAGGAAGATTGGATTTTGCGACGGGACTGATGGCATCCTTCAGGTTGTTCCATGTCCACAGGCTGGAAGGACTGTGGAGAAACTCGAACTAATCCGCGAAAGGTCAGCAACGGAGTACTTAATGGTATCATATTTATAACGCACCAGACCGCAAGCCGCAATCTTCATCTGGCTGTCGACGTTCAGTTGGTTTTGCTTGAAGAGTGCTTTGAAACATGAGTTCCCGTTGGCTGCCCCTTGGTGGAAAATGCTTACTTTTGAGGTCAAGATAACGATACGTGACGGCCCGGAACACCCATAGCAAACTATCGGCAGAATCCAGCAGCTCCTCCTTGTGTAGTATCAGCTTCTTGGCGATACAGAACACTTGTATATCTCGCTTGAGCAGGAGATACACAAGCGGAAACATATACTGCGATAGCTCAGCTTCGTTCGACGACGCCTCACGAAGGGACCTACCTTCTCGATGCGCCCAGGGCCAGCCACGACATACACCGTGTCCAAGGCATCGATGTCAAAGCGTATGGCGTCCAAATTCTGTCGAATTCGCTCTTCTTCCAGCTCTGCAAACGCCTGGAACTTGGCCTCGACGTGCTCGGGAAGGTTGGCTGGGTGGAAGCCCTTGACGAGCTCGAACGCGACTGGCCAGACGTTTCGTAGGTAGTAGTCTGCCCAGTATCGATTCTCGGGGAGGAGCTCGCCACGGAGCGAGAACATGTCGTTGAGTAGGCCGATAATCTTCTGCCCGTAGGTCCATGAGATGGATTGCCACCCTAAGTTACGTCAATATTTGTTACAGTGCAAGGTGATTGTACGTACCAACGGCCCAGTACGCAACCCAATGCGGAAGTCTGTAGACATGTAAGCGACCCGCATATACCCAACGGACGTTGCTACGTACGTCCAAGCCAACTCTTCCGGAGTCCCATCGACGAACTCGTTGACCTCCTGATACGTGACGTATCCCGAGCCGTCGTCATCGAAGGCCTCCATAATGGGTTGAAGGTACTTGGCGCTGATATACTCGAAGGCCCACTTGTCCGCAGAGCCCATGCCGAAAGACGAATTCTCGGCCTTGTCGCGGTAGTGGTCGCGCAGGGTCATGACAAACGTTCGCGCCTTAACGTTGAGTTTCCAGTCCTGTGTGGTGCAAAAATTGGACATGGTCAGCTCAAAGAAACTGCAACACTGACCATGTCTTTCCACATGGCCCTCAGTTCCTGTAAAGTTCGTGAGTCCATATCACCAACGACACATTCCACGGCATGTCTTACCTCATTCTTTATCCTATCGTGGGGCCCTCGGTTCAGCTCATCGATGATACGGTCCGTGCCCTCGCGAGTGACGCGTAAGAGTTCCTCCTGCAGCTGCCGCTGGTAGAGGTTGAATTTGCCCTCAAACGTCTTCATGTTCTTCGCGACCGTCGCGTCCCAGTCCTCTAATAGCTCGTCCTTCAGCTCCTGAAGGGAGAAGGCAGAGCCTTTGGTCTGAAGGACAGCTTCTGGCCCATTGTCACGGGTGTCCTTGGAGGATGTTCAGAATGTGCATGGGTCAGATTCAAGGCGTATAGCGTACCGTGGCGTCCAAGGCGACGAGTTCACCCAGAGCAGCGTCACTCTTCTCCACGGCCTTGGCGCCTCCCATGTCGGCGATTTTTCCGGCTACGTCAGTTTCCTTGCTTGGCCTCCACTCGTTCCTGTATACATCGACCAGCAGGGCAGTGATCTGAGAGAGTCTAAGTACCGCTCTATCAGTGCTACTAGACTCGGGCGCGAGGCACCGACCTCTGGTTCATCTCCCGCATCGTCGACTCCATCTCATCCAGCGTCTGCGTGTTGTGGATCATCAGCGCGAACTCGAAGTCTTGCCTTCGCTGCGCGAAAACCGAGATGTAGTTGGTGAGCTGGACCTCCCAATTCTGGCTGCGCAAAACTTTGACGACGGCGTTCGTCTTCTGGTACTTGTCGCACAGGTTCATGCATTGCCGGATGTTGCCTGCTGCCCTGTTGCATACGGTCTGCAGTCGCCCTTCGAGCAGCTCTCCCCCAGGATATGCGATATGAGGATCTTTGATGTTTTGCAGTCTGTTTAAGAACCTATGAGCTCCCTATTTGCTGCAAGAGGGAGAGTACGCACTGAAGTAGCGCGACAAACATGTCATGCATCGCCTCGAATATCACCATGATCCTTTTATCGTTGTCCCGCTTGGTCCTGATCATGTTGTACGCGGCCTTGAACGCTAGCACGGCGACTACAAAATTGTACGGGTTGAGATCGAGCTGCGACAACGAAGCAGCCAGACCTACCGGATATAGTGACGTGGACCTTGGCGATTTCGTCCAGCGCGTGAAGCAAGCTCGGGATGCGCACAGGGTGCTCGTTCATACCCTCCTTCAGCTTTCGCACCGCGCCGTGAGCGTCGTGCGACTGGGCAAATGAGATCGAGACTGGAGCAAAAATGGTTACATCCTTGTGCGGTATCATATTAAGCACGTCTGAAACGAGGTTAGATACTTTGACCTTCGAGTCTTTACGGTTGATGTCGTACGCACCAGGATTCACGCTAGGCCCCGCTGAGCCGCGCTTGTCCACTGTAATCAAAGGCTGATCGTGCCCAGGCTGAGGAAAACTCGCTTGATGCCCGTCCTTGTGTCGCTCCGGAATAACGATTTCTGGACGTTTCGAGCTCTCGCGTGGAGGTGGACGGACTCGTGGCGGAGAAGATTGCTCAGGAGACGGGAGTGTAGGCAGGAACTTGTCGTTCGGGTGTGACACGGAGGATGCACTTGGTGACGGTGACGGATATCCACCGTTGAGAAGCTGTGAAGGGTCCCACTCCCGAACGTTTGCTGGAGCCGACAAAGGGAACACTTCGTCTGGCATTGGAGGAACTGCGAGCTGAGACTGAGACTGTCCAGCAAAGCGTGCTCTCAAGCTGTAAAAGCTGTACTGCTTCTTCGGCTTTGGACGAGAAGCCATGGTGGAGGGAGTGGGGACGACGGTGCGCTGGCATGTCAACCTCGTCGCATATAAACTTGGCACCTGTGAGAGTCGAACAAGGTTCCGACAGGCACGGCGCCCAACAAATTAACGCAAATCAGCGCGCCAGCTCCTCATGGCGGTCAGGCGGGATCCAGGGATGATGGCGGGACGCGCAGAGTGGCGCGTACCTGGATGGATGCTGTGAAAGTCTGTCGTCGACGTCGTCACGGAGATCGTACTGTCATTTGTGACACCCGTGCGCATCGTTCATCTGCGGGTTTGAATCAGCAGGCGAGTACAGGCAGTCATGGCTGTGCAGAGCTGGCTCACAGTTGACGATGGTCGAGGCTGGAGGAAAGCCATTGCGCGATTCGCCAGCTCTGAGACGACGGAGGGCACGTGGAAGGACCCCGTAAGTAAGTGAGCGTCAAAGCCTTCGGTTACTACATTTGGGCTGCACCCGTCTCCCTGCATTCCCACGGTTGGTCTCTGCTCCTAAACATCATGCAGCGTTGCCTCCAGATAGCAGAGCTCACGGACCACATCGTGTCCTTCGTCGACGAAGGGCTGGTCAATGTTTCTCTGGCCTCCCGCTCATTCTATACCCCCGCAATGAATATTGTATGGAGGAAATTAATCGGCATAGCACCGCTCATCCGACTGCTCCCGGAACATCTAGTTGAGGATGACGCGGGAGAACTGGTATGCTTTTAGTGTCGCCAAATTTCCGAGATGTTAATTTGGTGGAGGTCAGAATCTTCGCGAAGCACCATCTGCAGGGGACTGGTCTCGCGTTCAACACCACGCTTCTCGTGTGCGAGTTTTGTCCCTCTCTTGGAATGATGAGATGCGTTACACTCTCGCCTATCCCGTATATTCCCTTTTGCACAATAACCCCCCGCCAACCCCTCTCCTCCCGAATCTGCAAGATTTATCATGCTATGACAGCATCCTCCCTTTCATCGACCTCGTCCTGGTGCCCTCAGTTAAATGTCTCACCATAGGCAGCGATGACGGAGTCGAACCCGACCTCTTCCTTTCCATAACGAAGTACGGACCAGGTCTACAAGAGCTAAGACTCGTAGACCCTCTCGAGCTCGACGAAGGGGACGAGGCGGAGCTCTTACCGATGCTTTTGTCGCTGACCCAGCTCACCACGCTGAAGTGGAACGACCTCATCCCTGACGATGCCTTGCTTCATCTTTCGCGTCTTCCCACTCTCAAAAATCTCACTTTTTGTCCCTCGAGTGACACCTATCGCAGCCTACTATTGAACGACACGAGCGCCTTCTCTTCTCTCAGCAAGCTCGTACTGCTCGTACTGAAGGCCCCACTGCTGCACCACACTACCTCCTTTCTTTCCGCCATACATCCTAGGCTACTTGTGCATCTCGAGATTGACACAGACGCCCTCATTGGCAGGAACTCGTTTACGGATCCAACTAATGCGTTCACGGCGATGCTCAAGTCGATATCCCGCTTCCACACGCTCAACGAGCTGCTGCTGGAATTCAATCCATTGGTCGCGGACCTCTCCGGCGAGATGCTTTCACCGCTGCTCGGATTGAAGAACTTGCGTCGCTTCCACATCACGGGGTTCAATCTGCGTCTCGCCCTCGCTGACTTTGAGGCGATGGCGAAGGCGTGGCCCAAACTCCAGGTGCTACATTTCCATCCGCGCGAAAGCTCCCCTGACCTACCGATGGACGTCCTCGTCCCCTTCGCCACGAACTGTCCGAGCCTCCTCGCCCTTGCCATGCCCATCCGCGGCCCGACACCCGATATGCAACAAGTGGAGCGTCCATGCGCGCCGCATCCATCGCTGAAAACCCTCGTCTCTGCATGCCTCTCCAGAAAAATTGAAAACGATCCCGTCGCCTTCGCCGATTCTCTCTATAAAATATTCCCTCACGTCAAGCTGCAACCACAGCCTCCGATCCCGCCTTTCCCCATGTGGGCCCAACGCCGTCCTCCTGGCCCTGCAGGAAGTGTCGTCGAAGCTATCAATGCGCGCTTGGAGACGCGCCGGAGAGAATCGTAACGGTCGGGACCCTACTAGGTCTCCAAGCGGTACGTCGCGTCGGATTTTGCAGTCACGCCTTCTGAGCGCCCGCATACTCTACAGACCGCGCCGCTCTCCGTCGGCAGGCCTCACGCGTCAAATCTTGAATGGACTTCACAGCTTCTATGCTATACATGGCCTCCGTCCGTGCTGCATCGACAGGGTATCACATGCAATAGTAATTGCATCGATAGCTTCTTGAGACGAGTCTAGGTTTCGGATCCGCTCCTCTGACCTCGGGTTAGTACCATACTTTCCGGAAAACGGCCTGCCGGACACGGTTACGTTTGTGGGCGGCACTGTGCGCAGCTGGTCTGCACCGGGCTAAGGCAGCACTTGGGGATCCGAAGAGCGCGGCGCCGGGATGCTGAAGCTCAAAGTTTGCCAAGTACCGCACAGTCTGCACGATGCTGGCGGCCAACGTGAACGCAGCAGTGACAGTGTACCAGAAAACCCTTTCCGACGCTGGGGCTTGTATGATAAGGCGCAAGTTTCTGTAACAGCTACAAATATCTGCATAAATGAATGCTCGCGTCCGCCACCCCCTTGAGCGTCAAAGCTTCCGGTTACCGCATTGAGCGTCGCCAGGCTTTCATCCCCTTCGAGCTGACATGAAGTCGCGTTCACGCACCATCAAACCTGTGCAGTAGGATTCCACTCTATGCATCGAAGGCCATGTATTCGCAAAATCCAAGGGCTATGAAATTAAGTTTGAGAGTCGACAGAAGTTGCGTCATGCGCAGTGTACACTACTGGAATGAAAGTTGCCTACTGTAAGTGGTCAAATCCCGATGTTATCCATAACGTTCATGTGGAGGGGCAGTGTATCATAAGTGCCATAAATCCTACTCCTGAATGTGCGCATATCGGAGACGAAGATCAAACGTCTAAGACTATCGCGCGCCGGGTATACTGGAGACACGTTCACGTGCGGCCCGCGGGCGCAGGTGCTTCAGGGACATCCTCGATGAAGCGGCTCTCCCGGTGTGGAAGCTCTGCGGGCACGCCGTTGGCCGCAGGCTGCTTATCTTCGCGCTTGCTCCGCCGGCGGAACCAGCCGCCGCCCGCGCTCGTCTTCGCGCCGGCCGCGACGCCGGCCTTGCCGGGGACAACCTCGCCGGGGGCGGCGCCCGCGCCCGGGCGCACCGTCGCCGGGTCCTGCACGCGGTCCTGCTCGCGCTTGAGGAACTCCTCGCCCCGTATGCGCAGGAACTCCTCGAGGAGGGCGGCGTTCCGTGAGTTGGCCTTGTACGCCGCGAGCACGATATCGCCGACGATGGGGATGAAGCCGACGCCGGCCGATACGGCGTTGTTGAAGAGCATCCGGCCGACCAACCACTCAGGCAGTCTGCAGCTGATGTGAGGCATGAAACCAGGAGAGGGGCAGGGGACGCACTCTGCCTGCCGCGCTTTGCGGACGACCAGGAAGTAGTTGAGAGCTGCGTCGGCGACATCGCCTGCCCCGGGCACGATACCTAATGGTTGTGAGCAGAGCGCAGTGCGCTACACGTGGGGCACGACGCACCGATAATGAAAGTCCATCCGAACCGCACGCCGCAGAGATTAAACCCCTTGTCGAGGTAATGTGCTCGCCTCTTCACCGACTTGAGGATCTTGGCGTCGCGTTCCGAGAGCCCTGGTGGCAGCTCCCGCTGCATACCGGATGCCAGTCAGCACACGTGCGGCGAAGTTCGTGTCCGCACTAGGCCCCACCTTGCGTCTCCTCTCTCTGCCCTTCTTGTCGACGTACGTCTCGTACAGTGGGTCCGACGGCGTGTACTGCGCCAGGTTCTTTTGAAAGAGCTTTTTGCCGGTTGTGAGCATGAAGCCATCCATGGCGAGCGTGCTGGGCGAGGGAGTCGGGAACAAGTGCTGTGCCTGTGCGGGGATTCATTTCTGGTTTTGTAGGCGACCGTCTGCAAGGAGCCCGTAGCCACCACGCGCTGGTCGTTGTTCGTTCTGACGTCACACTATAGTAACTCTACTTCACTGCCCTTTCACAGCAATGTTCGCACGGTAAGATGCACGACTTATCTCCATTCAAGGCTGTGTAAGCTGTAACGTATCCCACGCTTAGCTTATTCTTATGCGGCTTTCAAAGGAGGCTCAGACTTCTTCCAACATCTTCTTAAGATGCACATACTTCAAAGAGCTTATATTGAGCTTGTATAGAGATCATTTCCTTTCGACTCAAGGCAGCTAGATCGGGGAAGAGAGCTATGTAGAAAGTTCCATGATGATAGACTTTGCTCCCTCTGCCTTCATCGCTTCGAAGGCTTTCATATACTGATCGCGATACTGCGTCCTTTGCAGAGCCACCTCATTCGCTACATACATGATCCTCGTCGTCTTCCATCCTGCTTGCGACTGAAGGCTTTCCGCGCATGCCAGGATGACACCCCATTTGACGACATCGGTGAGGGACTGCATTCCTTCGGCGGCCTCTTTCTTCTCCCCTACCACCTCTGCGACAACCCAGTAGTCCTCGCGCGCAGGCCTGCCGTGGGGTGCCAGCGGGAGATGAAGTCGTACCAAGGTGTAGAGGACTCCCTGTAGAATGACCCCGTGCATGCCTGTGTATCCCTCGCCCAAGGCTACACGGCACGCCACGCGTTCGCCCTCGAACCGTATCGCGAGGTCTTTGTTCTCATCGATTGAGATCCGACAGGGTGCAGAGGTCTCCGCGATCTGGTAGTACTGTCCAGGGAGATCGCTGATGACCTCGTCGTTCTGCGCCAGCACCAAGCGCTCCGCCGTAAATATCGCGTGGTTGGGCTTGTCTTCGAGCGCGGGCACGCCCGTCGCGAACTCTTTCCACGACGGAAAGAGCGCGAACGGCTTGTCGGCGAAGTGCAGGAGGAAGAGCTCGAGGCGTTCCACGCCGCCCATGGTCTTGATCAGGAGCTGCCACGACGTGTCCAGGGGTGCAGCAGCGTCGTACTGCGGCAGGCTGTCACACCCCATGCAGTACGCCAGACCTGCAACGCGGTCCATCTCAGTGGTGCAGGAGCGCTGCATGAGGCCAGGGACGAGGGCCGTGCTGCCTCCCTTGCGCAGAATGTCCACAAGTCCGCGTACTTGTGAGAAAAATGCCTCTCCGCCGGCCAGCGGGAACCCGGCTAGACCTCCAGGAATCCAACCAGTGACTGACTCTTGCAGGGTCCACACGCGATTGAACCAGTGCCTGCTGGACTCCAGCGTGGCGGGCGAGGTGTCGAGGGGGAGGCCGAGGCCGTTGAAGTATGTGATGCACGGCCGGTTCGAGGGCTCGCCCTGGTAAACGAAGCCGATCGTGGGCACGTCGGTCTTCCACTCCTCGGTCCGCAACGCCTCGTCCTCGGCGCGTCCCTGCTGCCGCAGACACAGCACGTCGATCCAGACGTACTCGGCACCCATGTTCAGCAGCTCGACACGAACATGGGCCAGAGATGCCGCGCTGGGGAGCGGAACGGGCCATTGCTTCCTGTTGATGGACGTCCAGACCTGCGTCCGCTCCTCGTCGGCGACCCAGCTGTGGGACACGGCCCAGAGCGAATGGGGGAGTTTGACGTCGTCATCAGAGTCGCTTTCCTCGCAGGGGATCACAGAGAGGGGCAGTACTCGATTGCTGTACAGGTCCCAGATACGCCTGGGCTGTGTTGTGGCTTGAAGGGCCTGACGGCGTCGTATGGTCTCTTTGCGCTCGTCATCGCGTTTCGCGTCGCGGGCTCGGATGTCCGCGTACAAACGCGAACCCTGAACAGCGACGTCGGCTTCCGTCCACCAAGGTCGTACCTTTCCGTAAGCCTCTCCAAAGTCGTACGTTGTGGCGCGGATATCCTCGAGTAGCGCTTGCATGCCCTGTGTCTCCAAACGGTGATCGGTGCCCAGCACGGCGTTGAAACGACCGAGAAGACCTGCAGCGTTCATGGTAGAGCACGGAATATCGGCAAGGCTGTCAGGGATTGCGTACGGGCCCACGTAGACCCACTGGAAAGGTACAGAAGACGGAGGGCCCGGGGGTCGCAGTGTGAAAACCTGTCCTGGCGCGTCGCTTGCGTGGCAGAACAGCACCTCGTCTGCGACGGCTCCGGAAACCGCCAGCAACACCAGCCCCCATATCGTGTCCCTCTGTTTTTCCAGGTCATCTTCAAGGATACACGACCACCTGGGGTCCCAACGAACTCGTACATCCTCGAGGGAAATCGTGATAGGGCGATAGTCGCTGGGAGCCAGTTGCTTCCAAGGAGGGGCAGGCCCTACTGCCGACGCAGATAGCCGTTTGAGACAGAATTTGCGCATGTCGGACGCGTCACTTGAGCCTAGTCGCGTAGCGAGAGGTAGCGAGGGCGCGTCCTGTGGGTACGGTACCTCTGAGCAAGCTTCGTGAGCGCCTAGCGAGCCAACAAACGCAGCGTTTTCGTACGGGGACCCGATGCTTCCTGCGATAGCCCTGTGGGTGGGACTATGGCTCTGAACCTGAACTGTGAGGAATAGAAATTATGTAGAAAAGGTCTGCTCCATGCTTGTGCTGACCCTTGGGCCCGGAAGATGCCTGCCGCCCGAAGATAGTAAGCTATACACAACATCATGTCAATTCAAATCAGCTTGCTGTAGGCGATATCATGTGAGATATCTCTGGTGGCACAGAGCAATCGAGCAACTCCGAGGGCGCGGCGACACATACAGACGCATGGTTGTCACTCTGAGAAGTCGCTACCGCAGGCCAGGCAACGCTGACTCAGGTCAACGACAAAGGACTGGCGGCGGCAGCTGGCAAGAGACACGTACCAGAACATAAGGCACCAGCTTCCCAGACCGATGCGTCCGGCTATCTGCATTCAACGTTCGGCCGCGCTTGCTAGTCCTCGCCGCCCAAAAAACCGTCCCGCACGTAATCCTTTCGTTGGTGACCAGCCTGCTGTGCTTGAGGTCGAGCACAAGGCAGGCTCCCGCTCACAGAATCAAGACATGTGTAGCGATGGCTGAAGATGTGCTAGCTTGGGACATGCAAGTGTAGAGTGAGTGGCTCGAACTCCCGCTGGCGGATATTTCGAATTTCTGGAATAAACGTAGGCACGTGACGTGACGTGGCGTGAGAATGTCATGGTGGATGCCGCCGCGCGGCGACGGTGCTCTCACGTTTCTTCATCTCCTTCCTTAATCTCAATATTCCCTCAGCCGGATACGACCGTATCTTCATCGACAACATTTGATGCTGGGAGCTATGTACTTGTCGTCATTCCAGCTCACGGATTACCGGAACCCCTTGAACTTTCGTGACAACTGAGACCAGTCTCGGTCACCATCGCGGACGGTGTCCCGCGCGGTATCTTCCTTTGCGGTCCGCGTCCTCTCGAGTGCACATGTACTTGCGTACCGGTGACTTTTCTGACTCGGGTCTCGAACTTTGAGGGAATTGACTAAGAGACTCGAGTCCGTCCAGATCGAGACCGGCGAGCATAACTTCATTTTTGAACCGGGGCTGACAGTACAAGTTTAGCTTAGACCTCACCCGCAACATCTTCCGTCGTCGCCAGCGCATCACAGACAGACCGCACGATCCACCTACACAACCAAGTTCCCGGCCAGCTCAGCGCGCTACGATGGTTGTTGACATCTTCAAGAGATCGCTATCGAAGCGCAGCTTCGTGCCTATCTTTGAAAATAACTCGGTATGTTCCGCCCAGATCTACCAGTGCACGCTGAACACCGCATTCATGCTGATGCACTTTGGCTAGCACAATCTAAAGGGAGATGCTCTCTTCGCCTTGCCCGGAGCTTCCGCATCATTCCACGCGCTCCCGCTGTTCAGGAATGTCGAGTTCAAGATCAGAGTAGGCGACTTCGACGAGACGATCTCGAATACGAAGAGGTACCCGTCAAGCTCTCAATGCTCGCAGGCGCGCTCGGAGTCCGACATCGCGCGGCTGACGTCCCAGCTCTCCGCGACCAGCGAGAAGATGTGCTCGCTGGAGCACGAGACACGCGAGAAGGACTTACTCATCCTCGCCCTCTCTCGCAGTCAGGATCAGCTACGCTCCCGCTTGGATGACGCGAGCGACGACACTACACAGGCACTCCGCGATCGCGACCTTGCCATGGTGCAACTCGACGACGCACTGGACGAAGTCGAGAACCTGAAGTGCGTCCTAGGAAGCAAGGAGGCAGAACTGGCGACAGCACACGACAAGGGAGCTCAACGCGAAGTGACACTCAAATATTTGGACGACCAGGTTGAAGAAATGAGGGCCGACGGCGTACGTCTGCGGCAAACTATCCGCGAACTCGAGGGGCGAGATGACAGGCGGGAAAGCGTTGAGCAGGTGCTCAGGGAGGAGATCGCTGCGCTCAAGTCTCAACTAGCAGTATCCAACGACAAGTGCGACGCTCTCCAAGCAGCTCTGAATCGCGAAGACGAGCGCACACATTCGGCACACGCGTACATCGCCGGTCTGCAGGATACACTCGCAGTCTTCGAGCCAGAGGACCGCCGCCTACCTGTAGCTGCAGGGGTTCCCACAGATCGCACCGAAATCTTCGATTCTCATGAGCCCAGGCAGTTTGGCGGCAGCGAAGACCTCTTTGTTCCGCGGATCGCGCTGTCTGTTTCGTCCCCGTCGTGCGCCAAGCGCGCGACAGCAGACAACGGATCTCCCTTCGTGAGTTCTTCCAGCATTGCCGTCGAAACTTCGTACCCAACCGATCACTCTCTTAGATATCCATGCTTCGTTGCTCAACGTCTGCCGTGCTCTGTGCGACTACGCGCACAAACGTTCTTGCGCTGTCGCCTACGATACACAGTTTCTTTACCCCGTCGACTCCGGTAAGGGCAGGTTCCTCTGCTCGCCGTTTGCATCTGCTTACTAGACGCTCCCAGACTATCAGTGCGGCGGCCTCTCTCGCCTCCTTCTGCTCATCTTTAGCTCTAGCGTAGGCTCCCTACGATTCCGACTTTGCTTCGCTTACGGAGAACATACATTTGGTTCTCTTCTCCCTTTTGCACATACTTACTGAAGTAGTTCTTGACCTATATGCCGCCAAATATTATATTTCGCTCTTTGCGAACAAAACGTCTGAAATAACCCTGGTTCCATGTGTCTGGGAGTGGCGCGGTACCTGTAGGCTGTGGCGTGCGAATGTGGGGTATTGAGGTGCTGCAAGCGCGCAACGATGGCTCAGTTGCGTACGCCCATCCTCCCCCGCTACCTGGACGTCGCTGCTCTTCACGCCACACTTCCTGCAGCGCAAAAGCACCATAGTTCGTAAAACATATGAATGCTCGATAGACGCAGGATGGACGCGTATCTGGTTACGTCGGGTTTATGGACCTCTCGAAGTGTATGTACCTCCGCACATGCTTGCCGCAGAGTATCGCCTGCGGTGAGATCCATGCTTAGTGCTACATGATCTCTGCCAGCACCAAATCTCCTCTTCATCCCGAGCAGCCTGAAATAGCTCAAGGGGGCACGAAGCTTGATCGGTGCGCTAAATCTCGTCTAAATCGAGGGCGTCGGTATGTTCGACCCTCGAGCCAACACTCCACTCAAACCACCATCCCCACCCTGCGGACAGGTTGGCCCTCATACAAACTAGCCAGCCCATACCAAGCACCACTTCCTAGCACCTCCACTATGGATCCCAATATCCCTCTTATCGCCATGTTTCAAAGGGCGTTACGTGCGAGCGACATTGTCTCTGGGATTCCTACAGTGAGCAGGGTTCCCCACAATCTCGATACGCTCTGACTTCTCAGTCGACCTTCCACAGCGCGCTGCACCTGGGGCCACGCATATGATCACTTCTCCTCTCTCACATCACGCCGCGTTCCTGGAGAACAGCAGACTTCGAAGGCGAGTGCAGGAGTTGAACGCAGCGCTTGCTAGAGCGGAGGGGCAGACTGCAGAGTTGGAGTGTCGAAACGCGGACGCGCAAGCTGAGAACGCACGGCTCGCCTCCGAGCTGTCGTCCGCTGCCACAGCCCTGAACGACTCCCTCGAGCGCGCGAAGGAGGGCGCGGCGTCTCTGGTCCAGGAGAAGGACGAACTCACGGCCTCACTGAGGAGCAAGGCTGCCGAAGTCGCGCAGCTGAGGACCAAGCAGGGCGTCATCGACCTTGCTCTCGCTGCCCAGAAGGCATCCTCCGCGGGGCGCGACGCACAACATGCTGCGAAACTCAACGAACTCGATGCTGCGCTCCGGGACACACGCGCACAGCTCCGCGCAGCCCTCGGCGACGCCGTCAAGGGCCAGCTCGCGTCCAACCAGCTCCGCTCCGAGAATGCGGAGCTCCAGGAGACGGTCGCTGCCCGCGAAAAGGCTTTCGCACGTGCCGAAGTCAAGGTCGTACTGGGCGACCTTCAGATCTCTGAGCTCGAGGCGCAGCTGAAGGCGATGGCAGCCGAGCGCGACGCGGCACGGGCGTCGTTCACGCTGTCGCAGAGCGCGCTGAAGCGCTGCCAGGAGCTCTTGCGAGCACACGACGAGACGAAAGACGGAACCGCGGCGCTGCACGAAAAGGCGGCCGACCTCGAGCAGGAGAAGCAAGACGCGTCGGCCCTCGCGACGGCCCTGCAGGACGAAGTCGCCGCGCTCAAGGCACTGAACGCGGAGCACCTCCTCGCGAAGAAAGTCTTCAGAAACGAGACCACGGCGCTCAAGGCGAAGCTGCTCGCGCTGCACGGCACCTCTGCGCACGACCAGCTCCAGACGGTCACGGCGGAGCGCGACAGCCTAGTTGGCCGCCAGCGCGAGCTCGAGGACCAGCTGGCGGAGGTCCAGGCCGAGCTCGATGCTGTCCGGGGGGACGCGATTCCGAAGCTCCTCATGTCAGAGGGGATCTGCGACGAACTCGCCGCCGTCCTTGCTTTCTCTCGCGGCGTCGAATCACATGACACCAGCTCAAGCAACCTTGCTGAGAGCCCGGTCGGTTCGAGCAACTACACGAGTCCCAAAACCCCACTGCGCCTACCGCTCCTGCCAGCACTCTGACGATACTACACTGGCTGGCTCTTGTCTACCGAGTTGACTCTTGGTTGTCTGGCACACCTATCTCCGCCATATCGAAATCCGCAAATGTAAACGCAGCATCACCGCTGTTCTTGGATGTTCTAACGCTGTTCAGACCCCAACATGTCTCTCCCTGGGTGACCTCCCAGCTACCATATCCACCACCACGCGCCTGGCGCGCGCTCTTACCTGGGTTGTTCTCCACTTGCCTTTGGGTCATGAGCCCTAGTTTTGTGTCGTCTGTGGTGTCTGCAACCCTCTCCACCGACAGTAATCTGGACCTGTCCTCCAAGGGTCGTATGGAGCACCAGGACCGCTACACCCGAACGCCATCATAACCTTCTCCAATCTGCCTGTATCTAGCAATGACAATCTAGCACCCTATACCGCTCTAGACGCACGCCGAGCTGCTCTGCACGTCAGGCCAAGTCGCTCGCCGTGTCTCATTGACACGATGCGTTGTGCCGTTCAACAGCCTCTGCCGCATCTACGCCATGTCCAGCCGCGCACACATTTACCGAGCGTGTGCTTCCCACTCCACACTCTTCGTGGGTGCACCACCCAGCTACACGCGCTCGAACCGTCTAGAAACGATGGCGACGGGCCTAGGGCGGCGCGACGCGTCCTGCGCGCCCACTCACAGCGCGGCGGGCCCAGGATCGGCCGCGCCACGCGCCGTGTCTGCGCATCACGCCCGCGCGGTACGTGCCGCGCGCGCAAGGAGCGTGCGCCCCAGGCGGTGGCGCGGTCGCGGGAGCACTCGGTGAAAGCCTATCCGACAGCACGAGCGACGCGTCGACGGGCGGCGGGCGCGAGCATCCGGGATGACCGCGGCCGATCCGTGCTCCCGCAGCGCGCTGCGATCGTATGCAGGCGTCCCTTGATCGCACACGGTGTGATGCCCTGGCGAAAGCACCCGTGCATTGAAGGGTCGCGCGCAGAGATAGTTGCATTGGCCTGTTACAGCGCGTTCCCGTGAAGCCCAGAGAGAAACAGCCTATCTCGAGTCTAAATTCCGCGTCCTCTATCGCCGCGCTGGAGCGGCGGGATCTCCGCGCGTGGAGCAGGCGCGCGGCGCCCCTAGAGCGAGGCCCCGCCACACGTCTTGATCGTCTGCCCGGTGATGTACTCGCCCTCGTCCGAGACGAGGAATGCGACGAGCTTCGCGACGTCCTCGGGCTGCTGGATGCGGCCGAGCTTGATGTCGCGGCGGACGCGGATGTCCTTGGCCGCGCCGACGCTGATGCCCTCGATCGCGGCGAGCTCGCGGTCGATGTGGTCCCACATGGGCGTGTCGACGATACCGGGGCCGTACGCTGCGTGCGCGATGACGACGGGGGCGCGCGGGCGTTGTGCGAGGGACGTGCGGGCGCGGGGGAAGGCCGCGGAAGGATCGGACGGGCGATCGTCAGCGGGACGTGCAGCTGCCGCGGCCGGGGCACGACGTACCGTTCACGCGGATGCCGTACTGTGCCCACTCCTTGGCGGACGCCTCAGTGAAGCCCCGGACGGCGAACTTGGTCGCGCCGTAGGGGCCGAGATTCTCTAGGGACCGGGAGAAGACCCGTTAGGCTCGGGACGGAATGCATGTTGAATGCGAAGAGAAGGGGAGCCATGGCGACCAATGGGAAGTACTGTCATGCAGGGACGCAGCATCTCGGGTGTTACCCGTGTCCCGACAGCCACTCGGATTGACGCTGTGCAGCGTGGACGCGCACGACCAGCCAAGCTCGTGTCGTGGCTCCACAAAAGTGCAGTTTTGCAAACAGAGAGCGCGAAGCGACCCCGGATCCCATCCGCAGAAGATTCCACTACGCCGGCGACCCACGGCACGCGAAATGTGAGAAGATGGTGGCAGCGTGCTCGAATTGCGGCAAAGAGGTCATGAACAACGATGATTATCGTACCTGCTGTGCGATAGGATGCGATTGACCCTGCGCCGAGGATGCGTCCGCCGCTCTTCTGTTTGACCATCTGCCGCGCAGCAGCAATGTGCGTGTTCATGAGACCGAGGAGGTTGAGGCGGACCTCGTTTTCCATGAACCTGGGAGTGCCCGATGAATGCGGGTTGAGCCTAAATGACCCCGTGTACGTGTACGCACTCGGGTGTGCACTCGAGGAGCGGCTTGACTTGGGTCACGCCGGCGTTGGCGACGCTCACGAAGAGGTTAGGTCCGAGCTTTTCCACGGTCTCGTCGATGGCTGCGTAAATCTGCTTCGGTTCGCGGACGTCTGCGGCGCGGGTCAGCGGCGGCAGCCGCGAGAGAAGGAGGGTGGATTACGCACCGGCGGTGACAGAGATAGCGTTGCGCCCCCAGGACTGGATCTCTTTGACGACCTCATCGACACGCGCCTGGGCGGGTGGGATGTCGGCGATGGAGATGTCGTAGCCGTCGCGGGCGAGGCGGAGGGCAATAGCACGGCCGATGCCCTGACTGCCTCCGGTGATGAACGCGGTGCGCCCTAGGGCAGCCTTGATGGGATAGGAAGTCGCCATGAGGGAAGAAGACAGGGCGGGGAGACAGAGGGCAGCGGGAGTCCGTTGCTGGCTTTTGAGCCCTGGGGGACGTGCCTGCCGGGCCGTCTTCGCGTCCACGGCCCACGACGCGCGCGGACCCCGCGAAGTACCGCACCAGAAGCGGTCAGCTGGCGTGATGGTCGCGTCCGAGGCAGCGGCGAGACTGTTCTTTCGTGCGTGGGCATTATTTCGTCAGTGCTGTCGGGGCCGAGGCTGGCGGTGGTGGTGGTTGCAGACGACGCCGGGAGGAGCGGCCGACGTTCGGACCTGGCGGGGGATGGGGCGGGGAGCGGTGCCAGCGGGGAGCGCCGCGAGATGCCGGCGGGGCAGAGGACGGCCCCCGGACAGTGCCTCGAACGTTCTGGGAACAATATATTATTACGCGCGCGCGCGATTACTCCACTTGGGAACCCTGTCCTCGACGTCAAGCGAGCACTCTTATACAGCTGCCTCCTCCCCGCAGCTCTCCTCCGTCCTCGCCTGGTTTCTCGACACCGTCGACAACCGCCGCCAGCGCTGTCTCGGTCAACGTGCGCGCATCCGGGGACCCGCGTCCTCACAACGGCCCTTTTGATGCCGACCGTCCCACCGACGTTCGTCTCCTTAGACAGTGACGATGAGCTTTTCCACCACCCCGCTGTCATCACCGACGATGCAGACTGTCTCAGCGGTCCAACGCCTGACCCGGACTTCGACGAGGGCATTCTCGTCCCAGTTGTCATCGGCGACGGCGTAGGCGCAGTAACCTCGGTACGTTCTCCATCTTGCTCCCTGCGCGAAGTTGGTCCTCACCACCGCTCAGCACGAGCACTTTGCACCAAAGGTCGCGTCCAAGCCCATCTCAATGAAGCCTCGGCTGGACCTTTCAGACCTGTCTCTGCACTCCCCGTCGTCGATCGTTGGGACCCCCTTCGACGTCTCTCCTCGCTTTGAGTATCCCTTCCCGCCGTCGGGGTCCAGCGCCGAAGCAGACAGTTACCCGCCTTCGCTCAACCGCATGATGTCCCCGTTCCTGGTTCCCTATCACTCCGCCTTCCTCCCAGCGCTCCCTCCCCCCCTACCGCTCTCACGGCCGGAGGCTCGCAGTCACTCCCCCACCCATCCCAAGCTCCAGCACCGGGATCCACCTGTGCCTCCCACCCTCGCGAAGAAGCGTTGGAGCAACACCATCAGTGGCCCTATCTTCGCGCAGGAATCACGACCTGCGCACTCGCGAAAGCGCTCTCGCAGCACCATGAGTCCCAAAACCGCGGCTGATAGCCACGATGAGTCGTCTGGCTCGCTAGACGCTTCGGGAGCGGAGGACAGCGACACGGCATTCTCGCGACGGTCGTTTCTCCCGCGCGAGATGAAGCGCAGGTGTGGGAAGGGACCGGAGGTGGTGCATATGTCGCCGCCAGGCCTTCGGGGACGGGATATGCTGTCATCAGGCGTAGAGTCTTCTGCCAGGCCACAAGATTCACCCGTGGAAAGCATCGTCGCTGGTCATGTTCCGAGGCCATACCCTCAGAACCCTTCATCGACCGCGCACGACACAATAGGTGGGATGTCATAGCACCCACCACCTCCCGCTTGGCCGGGACCTTGTTTTGATCTTTAGGCTTCATTCACGAGAGGAATTCCACTCTTCCCTTTGCCTCCATCAGTGGCTGGTGTTTTACTCGTTCTCATTCGTCCACATCTCTTCCCACTGGCTTGTTATCACGACACACATTCCTTATATTTCATATCCCCTCTTCACTGTCGTCATCGTTGCATACATACTTCACGGCACACATTTTTAGGTCTTTCGGCTCGGTCGTCCTTTGACATCATCTCATCGCGATAAGTTCTCGTCTCATATATGTATATCTAGCAACGCTTGTAGCACACGATTGACAAGCTAGCCTCATCATGCATCATTCTGCATATGTTCTGCACACATTTTCTGGCCTTGTCTGCCTTCTGATCTGCCCCGCAGCTGCCAAGATTTTGGGAAGGTTCCGCGCGCGACAAAATAGCTTCCGCCGCCTGAGCGTAATGACGCGCCCAAGAGGTACGCCTTGCGGGAACGCTCGACGGGGTACAGTGGTCCGCTGACCAAGCGGAGGACTCAAACCTGCACTCGATTCGCACCACCGCGGAGCGTCGGCAGCCGTGCTCTGTATCGCGCCGCCACGACGCGTATTGCCCTGCCCTGCGTCTCTTTGTACTCTGTTCCAATGGGTCAACTCGCTGACTTGTAAGCTGGTTCGGTGAAGCGGCGGCCTCCGCGGTTTCACAAGGTATAAATGGGGCGACCGCAGATTGTGCTTCTCGTCCAACTTCTCCTCTACACTCACCACCAGCAACCATGTCGAAGATGTAAGCGGATCCAGATGCCGTCACCGAACGCCCGCAGGCTGATTCCATTCGCAGCGAATATGTCCTCGTGACCGGCGCAACAGGCTATATCGGCGCGCATATCGTGGATGAGCTCCTGCGACGCGGTCTCCGCGTGCGAGGCACCGCCCGCTCGAAGGACAAGGCGGACGAGATGCTCCGTGCACGTCCCCAGTTCGCGGACCGCCTTGACTTTGCCTTCGTGAAAGACCTCACTGAACCCGGAGGGTTCGGCGACGCTGTCAAGGGAGTCGATGCTATCATGCACACTGCAAGCGTAAGCGGCCTCCTTCGCGCACAAGTGAATCACTCTGATCTCCCTTTATTAGCCCGTAGACTTAGACGAAAGCATGGACCGTGAGAAGGAGATTATCCTCCCCGCCATCCGCGGTACAGAAGCCGTGCTGGAAGCTGCAAAGCGCGAGCCACGCGTGAAGCGGCTCGTCTACACCTCGTCCTACGCCGCAGTCATCACCGCCTCGCTCCTCGCGGACCCGCCCGCCGGCCTCACGTTCACCGCGGCGGACTGGAACCCAATCACATACGACGAGGGCCTCAGCGGGCCGCCGATCCTGGCGTACCGCGTCGGGAAGCGCGACGCGGAGGCACGCGCGTGGCGCGCCGTGCGCGAGGAGAACACGCACTTCGACCTCGTCGTGCTCTGCCCGCCGCTCGTGTTCGGGCCCGTCGCACACCCCGTCGCGCGCACGAACGCGCTCAACAGCAGCGTGCGCGGGCTGTGGGCCGTCGCGTGCGGCGCGGACCCGTACCCGCGCGTGCCGACGTCCGTGTGGGTCGACGTGCGCGACGCCGCGTATGCGCATGTCGAGGCGCTCCTCCGCCCCGAGGTCGGCAACACGCGCTTCCTGCTCGCGAGCCCAGAGCCGTTCTCGTACCAGCGTGCGGCAGACGTCATGCGCGAGGAGTTCGACTGGGCGAAGGAGACCGTCGCGAAGGGCACGCCGGGTGTGCCTGCGCCGGAGTGGCCGAAAGGTGATGGGAAGACTGTGAGCGAGAAGCTGGGCTTCACGTATCACACGTTTAGAGAGAGCGTTGTCGACTCTATCCGACAGTTCAAGCAGATCGAGGAGCGCGAAAAAGCGGTGTAATCATGTAGTGATACAATGTAATGGCAGTTCTTGCTATTCTATCTTGAAAATCGCACGAGAGACATGGTGAAAGCTGTGATCAACCATCATCACTGGTTCCATAGCTCGACCGGGAGCAGCCGGCCCACGAGAAGGCTAGACGCAGAGAGCGAAATCAGAATGACATAGACCGCATATCCACTCAGCCAATGATTTGACATGGTCGCAGCAAACAGCGAAGTCGCTATCGCCGGTCCACAAGCTCGCAGAATTGACGCGGCGAGTTGTGCCAGACCGTTGGTGGCACCAAGAGAGCGTCGGTTGGGCGCTGACGACGTGACGTACATGTAGACGCAGCCTGCCAAGGATCAGCGCTCAGCAACGACCTTCGTGCTCTCAGCAGGGCCACGTACCGTACGTCATATCGCAGGCGACAGACAGCGCGAGCTGGGTCACGACGAGGAGCCAGACAAGCGCTGTCTTGTCAGCCCTGGCAGCAAGGCTGATGCAGGGGAAGATCAGGAACACGACGCTGTACATCGCCATGCCGAGCAAGAACAAACGCCGCTGCCCGACGCGCCGCACGAGCCGCGCGAAGAAGAGCACCTGGAAGGCGCCGCTCGCGAGCCCGACGGCCGCGAGCATCCCGCCAATGCGCGCTGGCGTCAGCCCGAGCCCGCCGGCAGCGACCGGTGTCGAGAAGAAGAGTGGCTGCACCGCGCGGTACATGATGTCGACCAGCGCGAGAACCCCGTAGTTCGCCACGGAGAGCAGCACGGGCCGCACTAGCAGCGCACGCAGCGGCAGCGGCGCGTCGCGCGTCTCAGGGTCGTCCTCAGGCTCGGCGGTGCCTTTGTGGCTGCGCGGCTTCTGGACGGTCTGCGGCCGCGGTTAGGGTTCGTGCGCCACAACACGCAGTCATGCAGCGCACCTCCTTCAGCACCGTTGCCGTGAGGACGAAGGTGAAGGCGGCAAAGGTGGCGATGACGAGGCATGGCAGGAAGTACGCGTAATTCACCCAGAAGGGGCTCGCGAAGACTGTCGGCCAGCGGTCATGTGGCTTCGACAGCACGCCACCGATGAGGGGCCTCGTACCCCAGGTAAGACCGGGGAACAGCGATGACAAAGCGGCTGGCTCACCCGACGGTGCTTCCTACGGACCACACGACTGGGATCCAGGCAAATCCTTGCGCCATGTTCGTGTGGTCGGTAAGTTCTGTTTGGCTGTCAGAAGATGGGCATGAGAAGGGAAGACGAAGGAACGCGCCTGCCATCATGCTCTTGATCACACCGAGGTTCCCGTTCAGAGCGCCTACAAGGCATCGACTGCATGGCCGTTCTGCTTCAGCTGACACAGCCGTCACAACACAGGGCTCACCTCAAGACGAGAGCAATGTATGTTTTCGATAGCCCGAAGCATATCATGGAGATGCAGAGGCCTGCCATGCCAATCAGCAGCACGGGCTTCCGCCCGATATGGTCGGAAATGCGACTCCAATGCAGTACGAACATGGCCTCTGCCGCGAAGAATAGGGATTCCTGGCCAGATGCGATGAGGTTCAGGGAGGATGCAGATACACAAGCTACTTACGACCAAGCCTGCATAATAGCCGACCTTCTTCGGATCGCCACCTGTGATATCCAGTTCGCTGACGAGCTGGGCGTACAAGTATCAGACAAGGCACGGCATCCTGGACACGTTCAAAGGTGCGCACCTGGTTTATGAACGGATAGATGCACTGCGATGTCATCGGCTCCCCTAACTGGAACCACAGGAGCACCGCGATCTGTAGCTTTGGAAGCGGGGTGACCTGCTGAGGCCGCAGCCCTTTCTCGCTCTTCTCATCGGCACTCCCCTCCTCATCCGCCAGGAGCCACTCGTTGACCTCAATCTCTTCGAACTCCCGGTCGGCCATGGCGTGCTCGGTAGCGGTGTCGTTGAGGGAGAGGAGAGGCGAAGGCCGGTGTGCGATGGGAACGACTCCTCTTATTCAGCAGGCGTGCGGCGTCGCTCCGTCTGATTTCTGGCTCAGACGGGGAGCAGAATCATCGCTGGAACTAAAAGGGACGCGCCTCTCCGGCGCGGGCATGGCGCCCTTATGTGTCCTAGGCCCGGCGTTTCGCGCAATGACGTGAAATTGGGCCCGTGCTCGCGTAAGATAGGGATCGGCGGCGTAGCGCGTGGATCATCGTCTCCTACCAGCGCGCACGCCGATCCAAGAAAGGTTGTGATCATGAAGGACTGCTGAGCTTCGAGCCTTCGCTGTGAGTTGCAGAAGGAGAGCGGGATGTTGTCTGCCATGGCTTATTGACTTCCCGGCGCGTCCAAAGGTGGCAGTGGGAACACCCGCATGAGCACGGTCCAGGGTACGCGATGCCGGTCACGGCGCTGATGGTATTTACAGACTGAATGACCTCGGGCTCATGCCGGCCGCCACCTGAACCTGGAGCTGCCGCTGAAGAAGGTTCATGGAGTGCTGAAGGAGGCGAAACTGCGACCTTACCCAGCTGAACGAGCGCGCCATGGCTCCACGAACCTCGTAGAGAGCCTAGATCTCGAGCCCGACTTGCTTAGGTGAATAGACAAAAATCACCACAATTAATCGTGAAGCTCGCATACACCGAGGAACATAGTCTGTATCGTCCTAGAAATGTCCTATCCTATCATACTACGCAAAAAGGCGTCAGCCTGACCGCAAGTTCGATGAAATTGCACACGCACTAATGTCCGCACACAATGCCAAGGTCTCACATCGTTCAGAGGGCGTAAAGAAATATCGCCCACAATGATAGCACCAGACTCAGACTCAGCGAAGAGGCGGCTGACCTGCTATACGAGTCGAAATCACAGAAAATCAGCGACCAGACTGAACGGGCATCGGACATGGCTACGTACGTTCCCGCAGAGGTCGAAGTCTGGGCTGCAGGGCTGCTAGACGTCGCAGAAGTTGAAGTCGACCCAGGCGCCCCACCAGTCGCCGGCTGGGAGCCGGCGGAGGATGATGCCGTGGTATTTGCGCTCGCGAAGCCCACGAGGGCGCTGGCGTTCGTGGCCTTGGTGGTCCCGGACTGGATGGCCCAGGTGATGCCGTTCATGACATGCGCGAGGTACAGGCTGTCCTGCACGCCCGGGGTCCTACCTCAGAAACCAGCACACAAGAGCGATCGCGGAAGGTGGAGCGCACCTGCCAGGTCTCGTTCGTGTGTCCGAGGCTGGTGTACCAGCTTCTGCCTGCGGTGCCGCCGGTCTCGGTGCCTGCACCGTGTTCCTGATACCACGCTTCGCGAAGGGATCAGCGTCGACGCTGGGAGACGGGCGAGAGCAGGTCCAGACCTGTGGGGTGCGGCGTGCCTTGGTCAAAGTTTCGAGGCCCAGGATCTGATTGGAGGGGAGATGAAAAGCTGCATACGCTCGAGAAGGCGTGACCCGGGAACCTACCGACGTAGCTGGACTCGTTCGCTGAGAGAATGACGACCGCACCGATGGCGCGCGGGTCTGATTTGAAGTTATACCTGGCATGCTCGATAAGCTCAGCCCACGCTGCTTCTCTGCGCCTCACTGACATCTCATCGAAAACGGGCCACTGTGCCGGCAGCATGCTTGTGCTAGGGTGTGATGGTCCAACCACATCGATGGTCTTGACATGCGTGAGCCTACAGGCCGGGATGCCTCCGTGTGTGTGTACGACTTACGGCATTTTGAATTTGGGGATGATAGTCAAAATGTGCGCCTGCACATTGCACGAACCAGCTTCAGTCAGAGCGAAGGTACAGAGGCAGCTGGAACGTACCTAGTTCCTTTTCCATGAAGGTCGAGTTCCTGAGGCAGTCTGAAGCGGCGTGAATGGCAACAAAGTTCCCGCCTTTGTCAATGTACCGCTGGAGAGCAGCCTGCCCGTCCGCGTCAAGTACTTCACAACCCAACAGTCAACATGTGCGCTCCGTGAGAGTGAGCAGTCGAACTCACCTTCTCCGGTGTTGTCCAGGAACACAAGCGCGTCATATGTCGCGAGAGTGTCATCTGTGAACCAAGTCATATCCTCAGTCTGGTCAAACTGTACGTTGTACGACGGCCCCTGTGTCTTCATGGACTGGACGGCCGTGGGTATGGAGTCGTGTCGGAAGTCCGCGGTCGCAGAATAGATGAGGGCTTTGCTTGCTGGGAAGTTGGACTGTGCGGCTATTCCTTCGGGCATGGCAGACATAAATACAAGGATAGAGTGTACAAGCAAAAGAGTGTTAGGATTGTGCATAGTGGACGATGTGGGAGTAGGAGAACTGGCAACCTGCACGACCCTGTACGACCGCGCGCTTTGCCGCGCGAGCGGCACGGCCGACGTCACGGCGCCCGCGCAGCCGTTCCGTGCCCTCCAACCACCATGTCCCGCCTCTCCCAATACCTGAACCGCTCGAGCCAGGTCCTGCGCGACGGCGCGTCGCGCGGTGCGTCCTCTCCCTCCTGCTCGCCCCGGCCCCCGCTGACCGCCGGCAGTGTTGCGTATGGCGGGCGCGGACCCGCAATCGCGCACGCCGATCACGCTCTGGACGCTCAACTCGCGCGAGGACATCGCGCAGTACGCCACGGGGTGCGACGCGGACGTCGGCGGGACGTCGTCTGTGCACCTCGAGCTCGACGAGCGCAGCGCGCGCCCCGACGCCGGCGTCCTCGCGCTCGACCCGCCGCGCCCGCACGCCAAGTTCTGGGGCGAGATGCGCCTTGCGCCGCGCGCGGGCTTCGAGGGCAAGATGCGTGGCGGGTACGCCGGCTTCCGGAACACGGTGCGTGGCCTGCCGTTGGGTGTGGCGGAGCGAATGCTGACGGCGCGCTGCAGCATAGGACCTCCCTGTTCGGCGAGATCACAGACGACGTCTCCAACCACCGCTACATTGCGCTGCGCGTTCGTGTGGCAGGGCACCCGCGCACACGAAACGCGTACTTCGTGAACATCCAGACTGACGGGCCTGTCGTCACCGACCTCTGGCAGCACCGCCTGTTCTTCGCACGCGAAGATGGCGGCTGGGAAGACGTCTTTGTGAGTGTGCGACTGACGGCAGGCGTAGGCATCCAGCTGACAGACCCTAGATTCCGTTCGATGACTTTGTCCTCACCAACATGGGGGAGGTGCAGCCCAACCAGATAAAGATGATGAAGGAGCGCATCCGGACAGTGGGCATCTCCATGCTCGGCGGAAAGTTCGGAGTGGAGGGCAACTACGAATTGGGGATAGACTCGATCCGGGCGGTGAACCAGGAGGACGCTATGTCGTCAATACCAAGTACGTTGTCACCGAGTTAAAGGCGCGATTGCTGACACTGACTTCTCCGAAGAAGCGGACCCCGCGACCAACACGCGATGGCAGAGGCAGCCGGTCTGATCGTTGGAACATGTGCTCTGTAGTTGTGCTCCGTCCCCATGCTAACAGAGACCTACGGTGGAATACAAGTAAAAGATCGCGTTAATAATGCAAGGACGCCCACAGCGTGAAATATGACAAGTATTGGATTCACCGACGACTATCGACTACCAAAGAAGAGGCGCAAGAAAGGGGGACAAACATGCAGCCTACGATGCCATATGACTTTGGTATTCTATATTCCAGATTATCCGATCCTGGGAGAAGGCAACGAATGACACGACCACAAGAGAGTCAACAGAGAACCAGAGCCAGCGGAGAATAAAATATTATACGAAACGGAGAAAAGGAACGGGAGAGGAAAAGCAAAGAGCAAGGGATAGATCATAATGGGGTGACAGGGCCGGAGGCGGAGGGTGTACAACGATGATTGCGGTGGGGCGAAAAGGAGGGACAGTGGTCGGACCGCGGATCTTTCGTGTGCTTTAGGCAACAACGCAGCCACCGCAGCAGCCACCAGCGCCCTCGTCGTTCGTATTGGGGTTGTTGAAGGATCCTGGCGCGCCCGGTGGGCCGCTTTGCTGGCCTGGACGGCCTGTTTGTTGCTCCTGCCGCGGCGGTTAGAGACACGGAACGGGCACGGGCAGACGCGGGGAACGCGCACCTTGTTGTACTTCCTAATCTCGCGGACGAGGTTCGTGAAGGCCTCGTCGACGTTGATGCGCTGCTTCGCCGACGTCTCGATGAACTTGCAGCCAAAGTGCTTGGCGAGGTCGCGGCCCTCTGTGCGAGCGCTTCAGCGCTGCGGCCCACGAAACTGGACAGGTGATCAGAACGCACCGTTCATGCCGACCTGTCGCTCGTACTCCAAATCACACTTGTTCGCGACGATGATGACCGGGAATTGGTCCATGTCCTTTACGCGCAGGATTTGTTGGTAGAACGTGCTGATCTCCTCGAACGAGTTTCGTGAGGTGATCGAGTAGACGAGCAGGAAGCCCTCGCCGGTCCGCATGTACTGCTCGCGCATCGCGCTGTGAAGCAGATGTAATGAGTCAGCACATCCGGTGTGACGACTGCCCAGGGCAGTGCCGCCGACAGTGTTACTGACCCATATTCTTCCTGACCGGCCGTATCCAAGACGTCGAGGAGCGCAACCTCGTCGTCAATAACGCACTGCTTGCGGTATGAATCTGCAAGGAGCGGCGGCACACATCAGCCCTGCCCAATGTCCCCGCAGAAGCTGGGGGGAAGTGTACCTGGCGCGTGCCAAGCTAGGAACACGAAAGGGCGCTACGTACCTTCGATGGTCGGGTCGTACTCCTCGACGAAGTGACTTTGGATGAACTGGATGGTGAGACACGACTTGCCGACACCTGTCCACGCCTGTCAGCACCTGTCCCCGCGTCCGCCCCTGCAGTTGGTACTGACCACCACCACCGACGACCACGAGCTTGTACTCTCTCAAGAACTGGGCCTGCGTCCCACGCTGTGAGCTCGCGCTCGGGCGGAGGAAGGAGGAGGCCTATGCGCACCCTAGACATGACTGCTTCAACCTCACACGCGGGTAGGAAATTAGGAAGATGAAGGAAAGGACGGCGAGGAGGAGGAAGGTTGGTCTCGGAGGAGATACAAGTCGTCGAATGCCTCAAGCGTCCGGGAGGACTACAATTGATGGCGCTGATGGAGCCGTCAACACACCAAAACAATCCGATTGGGCCACCCTCGGACACTCGGACTTGCGGTCCTCCCATCTCCTCCGCATGCCCTTGACAGCAGCTTCTACCAGAAGCAGCTGGCTTCGACAGCTCTCACTGTGAAACATAGAACTCTCTTTTATTTTTATTTGATTTTATGCGACGCAAATTCGCTTAGAGATGCTCACAACTTCAGCACAGAAAGTAACCAGGAGGCGACACAGCGGACGCAGACTCCCCACTGGCGGCCCACCTCAGCTACGCCTTGCGTTGGATCTGGCTCGGGACCCGGTTTTCCTGGGGAATCAAACCCTATACGAGGCTATGAGAACCACCTTCTCATACGTCTACTCGTCCCTAGGCAAGTGTATATGTCTTTTTCCCTCCGACTCAATGCCGGCAGCTTGCTTCGCGCTTTGATCAGCTTCAGGGTGCCGCGAAGCTGCACACGATGCTGTCGGACTTAGATGGTCGTGTGTGTTGTTCCCCGATGTCATATCTTCCGAGCGCCCCGTGAAGCTCGCTCATTGGACTGTCAAAACATCAGGATACATCATGCGATCCGGAGCGCGGCAAGTCTTGTCTTCTTGCAGCTTGTCACCTTGGATCTTGACAAGTTGACAGATATGAGCTGCATAGATTTTTGGCTCTGCATTTCAATGGCGGCAGTCGTCGCCCCATGCGCTTTGGCACACCGAACTACCCCGACGTTTCGCCAGCGGTGCAAAATGCTGCGCCACGCGCCCATTCTGACGAAGCTCGTCCCTGTCGCTGCCCGCCGAGGAGACGCTAATGCACGTAGGTTTCGTACGGAGGTTCGCGGCAAGTCTGAATGAACAGACACCATCAGTAACAGTAGATGATTGATGTCTGCTCGGACCTTACCGGGCACTGCCTCTTCCACTTAGAGACTTGCTGGCACACGACGGTACGAAGATGGACGCAGCATCGTCTCAGCTGTCAGTTAAGGTGGGGCAGACGCAGTACACCGTCCCGCCACGGACCGCTCCTGGTAAATTAAACGATCTTCACGCTGGTGACGCATTTTCGTGCCCGTCATCGCAGTGCACTGCAAGATACTACCGAGGATGCTCGAATAGGTCAAGTCTATGCCTCCCTCTGTTTCACCACCCGAAGATTTACCCGAAGAATTTATAGTCTCCGCTCGTCCTCCGACAGCCAGGCCGCGCTCACTGCGACGCACTGGGTGCATCTCTTCGCCCGACCCGCAACCGCTCCGTCACGGACCCGACGGCATGTATGTATCCTTCACCGCACTACTTGAGCCGGGAACGCCAGCTCGATTCATCAGGGTCGGCTGGGGCCGGCCGTTTTGAGCGGTACATTTTCTGGCGACACAATATCCGTGATGTTTCCAGCAAGCGGCAATGGCGTGCTGATGGTATGAACTGCAGATGGAATCCACCCACGCAGCGGATGCACTGAGTACATCATTGCTGCGACCTGAAGAAGGCGAGGAACGCGTCCGAGCACGACTGTGAGTAAAGGTTTGACTTGGAGCTTCTATATGCTACTGCGCACCGAAACCGTCAGACTTGTACGTGATGACATTTGTCCTCTTCATCGGTCTCAACAATTTGGTGGCACCACGAAAGTTCCTGTGGCGTAGCCTTCGGGCTAGCTCGACTACTGCATCTATCATATCGTTGGGCCTAAGCTGCGCGCTCCATCCTTGGATCGCAATGCAGCATACAAACATGAGTCCAGACCGTTTCCAGGCGGTGGCGGCAGGTTCTACGGGAATATATCCAGAATCTAGATACGAAGTGGGAGCCGGAGGCTACTTAGTTGTCCACCCTGGTGCTGGGTCACAGGGTTCCGACCCTCAGAATATGCATCTGCGGGAAGGGAAGCCAAACGTCGACGATACCAAGCACCGTAGTAACATGTCCGAGATAGACTTCGTAAGTTCTGCTCGGGGTGCTGGGTAGTACTACGCTCATAACTATTACGTCTGGTAAGCCATGCCTCCGCGATCTTCTTTATACAGTCGATTCAAGCCGGAACGTTGCCTCGCGGCCTGAACATCACCATGGAGAATACTGCCAGCGCAGTTTTTCCTGCATATGCGTCCTGGCAGTAAGTATCCAGATATTTGATGGTTAACTACTTGTGCGAAGGCGGAATATTAATACATCGTCGCAAGCTCTTCATCTGAGGCTCGTACACGGTTTCTCAAGCCATGCTATTGGCAGCCCTGGCTTCCTCCACATTGGTAGCGCAATCTGCAGCAGGTGTACTTTCGTAATGTCGCTGACAACAGTACTGTGCGCCTCTTACTTCAGCGCTTATTCGAGAATTAGCACCAAGGCCCGTTCTCTTCTCTCTTCCAATCTCATTACCCACGGCAATCATGGACTCCGAGGATGAGAGGATTGAAGTCGCCCTGAAGTCCAAAAAGAAGGATAAATACTACTCCTCTGGTGCGCGCAACGTCGGTCCACCTCCTGCCATGGAAAAAAGGACTAAGCGGGAATCAACGCAGAAGATAGGCCTACTCTCGACCTCCGCTTGTACCAGCTTGAAGAGTACAGCATCAACAGATTGCTGAAGCACAGTATACCTACCAAGGATTCTGACCGCGATCATACGCCCGAAGGCAGCGAAAGACTGTCCCTCCGTATACGAGGAGTACCGTATCGCTTTGTGAGGCTCTGCGACACTGTAAAGGGGTTCCATATGGTACGTGTGTACTCAGCTAAACGTCAAATCAGCTAATGTACTGGTCTCAGGGCTACCTAGACCTAAGTGGGCGCCATGAGTATCGGTACCAATCCGCTCGGAAGAGGTTAGAGGAAGTTAATCAAGTCCTCACGGCCGCCGTCACCACGTCACGGATAGTCGAATATACCGAGGACGACCTCAAGAACACTAAGCTCATGTGGTTCACTTTAGATGACGCTGGCCACCCGGCTGACTATATCCTTACGGATAAAGTGTCCGCGAGAAAACTGAAGAAATGGGGGCTTCCCATACACCAGATGGATTCGCTGGTGAGCCTCGTAGGTGAGTATCATAGGCCCATCAATACACAAGAAAAATACTCACGTGATACTTACAGAGAACGTCCATCGATGCACAGTGGTCAGCCCACAGCCAAAGTTTCAAACACTTCGCCTCCTTGATTTGCCAAACGAACTGTTACACCAAATTGCTCGGCGCACAGAACCTCCAAACTTGCGCAGTTTTAGTCTAACTTGCAAGCTTCTACGCGAAGTGTCTTGGCAAATCCTCAACGAGGTTTGTCTGTTACTTGAATATGGCGCGCTATGTTCACCCTTATATGCGCATCAGGAACGTATGATTGGCCTGACCTCTTTCGTACCGCACGATTGGAAACTGCGCGCAGTATTGTCACCAGCAGAGCAACACGAAGAAGACTGCAAGTTCGCTATTGCAGAGAGGAAGAGGTTTTTACGGCACACGGACATGATTTGTTCCCGCACAGATATCGCGCAGGGCATCGTTCGCCTCACGTTCGTCAACTATGAGTCTTCGGGAATACGCCAAGCGCTCAGGGACTCTCCGGAGAATTTTGGCGACTTCGGTCAGCTCTTCAATCAGCGCCTCCTCGACGTCGCTCTGAAGACCGTGAACGTCACAAAACTCTCCCTGCACCATATCACTTTGACCACCGCTCTTGCCGATGCCATCTTCGCATTCCGCCACCTCGCGAACTTACACCTCAGCACGTGCGCGGTCGAATTCGGTGACAGCGTGCCGCGGAACCGCCCCAAAGAGCTCGAGCATCTCAGCCTCTTGTGCTTTGGCACGGAAGACGATGCCGCCGCTCAATGGCAGGTCGTGAACTTCATCCCCCATTTACGCTGGCTCTTCGTTCGCGGCTCTCACGATGCATGTAGTCTGCCGGTGGACATCAGCATCCTGCGCACGAACCCCTTCGCGACGCTCGAGCGCCTGCGCATCCACCGCGTGAACCGCTTCGCGGACGCCGACGACCTCGCCACACTCTTTACGCTCCTGCACACGTCGCCGACGCTCTGCCTCACGCACTTGAAGCTCGAGTTCGCGGACGGCATCTCTGAGGACGAGACCTTCGCGCTCGTCGACGCCCTCGCGCGCGCGCCGCTGCGGCTGCTCGTGCTCGAGGGCCTCGATGCCGCGCCGCCGCGGCTCCTCACCCACATCGGCGACGCATTCCCCGCACTCGAAGGCCTCTCGCTCGTCTTCCGTGAAAGCCCAATCCAAACGCGGCTCCGCGACGCGCGCTGGCCCGCGCCCGCCTGGGAGTACGCCGAGGCGCTCGCACGCTGCGCCCGCCTCGAGCACTTCGGATGGAACTACCGCCTCGACATGCCCACGTCCCCGGCCACGCTGCTTCATTTCGAGGAGGGGTTCTGCGGGTATGACTGCGAGCATAGCGAGGCAGTCGAGGCGGATTTCGACGAGGCCGGGAGCCTTGTGCCGCTGTTCGCGGTGCATGTCCCGAGCCTGTGCTCGCTTGCGTTCCTCGGATCGACCATTTTCCCGTTCGCGACGTGTCGTATCACACGCGACATCGAGAATAAGCCCACGTTCGAGGTAAACACCTATATGTTCGCCCAGGATCCTCTGTGGGAGGGTATCTGTGAACGGTACAACCCGGGCTCCCTTTCGTCTGAATCCTGGCCTCTACTCGACGAGACAATGGATGATCTTTACTGAACTCGAGATCTCATACTTGTCAATCATAATATCTTGTTTCAGACTAAAGAAACTGAAGCTAACGGCGCTAAGCCGGTACGAGGCAGACACGGTGGAACTGACGAAGTGTTTTTCGCTCATACAGGATCCCCGAAGACAACCTCCGCCTTTCGATCTACATAGGTGCAGTCATCCATTATCCACTTGCTTATGCTGGCGGCGGAACCGACGGCGGATCGAGTAGCCTAGGCCTGAACTACCTGTCACAGGCTGATTCGATTTCGGAGCCGTGATCTCTAGGCCACCGCGTCCATTGAGAAGCCCTCCTCTGAAACTCGCCACACCATTTTCGCGCTCTTATCGTGAGCGTATCTGCTCCTGTGGCGTCGCAATCCTTCCTGCGCAGCCGCCTGAGCAGGTACTAGTAGTGTATTGACTGAGACTGCTTCCATCCTCTCGCGTTCTACCCTTCTTTCTCTCGTGTCGACACCTGAAGATGGATTCGTAGGACGAAAGGATTGAGTTTCGCAGGAGGACCAGGCAGAGGGGTGACCCGCCAGCTTTCGGTGCGCGCACTGCTGCGTTATCGGACAAGGGCTTTTAGCTCACAAGGACCCAACAGACGACACGCCGAGGATGGACCTTCGTCTGTATGAGCTTGAAGAGCGCAGTGTCGAACTCATGGCAAAGTACGGCACTGAGCCCGCGGACTTCGTCATGTCACCCGAAGCCATGAAAAGGATGGATTTGCGCTTCCGAGGCCTGCCTTACAGCTTCATCAGACTTTGCGACACCGTGAAGGGCTTTCACACGGTCAGTGCTAGTCAACGAGCCTTTATATGCATCTAATCGCTGGTCACAGGGATATCTCGACTTGACTGGCCGCCATGAATATAGATACCTTTCGGCGTTCAAGGTCTGGGACGAGTTCAGGCAGACAGTCATAGCCGTCCTCAGGACAGCTCGACCGGTGCAGGCCCAGGAGGGTCTACCGGTCGTCAGGAACTCACGGCGCACTTTGGTTGAACGCGGACATCCGAATGCATGCATACTCGTGGACACAATCGTCCTTCAGAAGCTCAGTAGATGGCGGCTACCTGTGCGGGACCTTGATCTCCTCTTATGCTTCGTTGGTGCGTCCCTCGATCTGGCACCGTTCTTTGCAGCTGCTCACATCTGTGGTTTAAGAGGACGTGCAGAACTGTATGGAAGTTTATCCTCTTCCGAAATATCAACGCTTGCGCCTTCTGGACCTGCCGAACGAAGTGTTGCATCGGATTGCCCGACGCACTGAGCCTCGTTACCTGCGCAAATTTGGCTCGGCCTGCAAGCTTTTGCGCGACATCTCTTGGCCAACGCTGCATGAGGTTTGTCTGATACACACCTGAGAACCCGGCGTCCATCATGCTCACATGTTATTCAGGAACGTAAAATTGGCCTCCCCGTCGCAGCTATCACCGACGCGCGTGCATACCGGTTAATCGACCTGTCGTGGGAGCAGCGGGACGAAGCGCAGCGCAATTTAGCCCTTGCCGAGCGGAAGAAATTCTTTCAAGACGCGAATGCGATCTGTACTCAACCAGAGACCGCTCAGAACATCCGTCGCGGATGACTTACAAGCGAAGTTAATGATTCCTTCCGATTCCGTCGTGAAGTCTCCGTAGTAACATGATACCGCCTGTTGACCCTGGTCGTTCCAGACCATTCTGTCAAGCGGACGGATAAGCCAGACATCAGTGAATACTCGCATATTTGAAGGCGTCTCACTGACCCAACTGTCATCCTAGTCCTGGCCAATGAATTCAACTTCGCGACGGTCACCTCGTAGTAAAACAAGGGACAAGATGGATCGATGCGGCATGTTGAAGTGTACGTCTTCGTAATTCCTTGAAAGAAGCTACTACCAGGTGCGGAGTTCTGCAATGCATCATCTCCGCAGCTCCAGGAGCCCTTCCCTATGCCAGGTTGCATCTTAAAGTAGTCCGTAGTGTCCAGGGCTTCCGGCAATTCCCAAATGGTAATGGGATGGGGGAGCCCAGGATCTGCTGCGGCTTCTTTGAGATAGCCTCGCATATGGCTAGGGATTTGGTCGGGGAAGGCTATCGCTGGGTAAGAGTGCAAGAGCTGCCCTTCTCGGAGACCAATCGTTGATCTTATACCCTTCGCGTGAAACAAAGGCGGACGACGGTCGGGGCCAAGCTAGGCAGCCAGATTTCCAGGCCATGTCATTTGCGATGCGCGGAGAACTGCGTGCACAGCCGAAGCACCGCAGACAGGCACCGTTCCTAGAGCGAATGTCTTTCAGCGTGCGTATCTAGAACCTGTACTCCCGGACGACGGCTAATTTCCCACGTACCTCGACAAGCATGGAGACAGGCACAGCCCAATATGCACCGTCTTTCAATGCCAATAGGAAGTGAAGAACAGTATCCACATGTTCAACTTTTCTGAGCCCTCTAATATACACTGTGAAGGATAGCGTGCGATATGTAACAAAAGACAGAAAGCGAGACGTCAAACATAGATTAGCTGAGGAAGATCGGTGCAGATGTAGCATAGCAGTGCATTAAATAGTCTCTGTCGCAAAGAACGAAGCCCGGAGAGAGACCGCGCGTTACGGCGACGCAACCGACGCGCCGCGCATCCGCGCACCGCCCTCATGGAAGCTCGTGTATGAGCTCGAATACGAGCTCGTGCGGTACACCATGCCCGTGCCGGTGCGCGGACGCGGGCGCGCACCGCCCGGCGGCGTCGGCCGCTGGCGGAGCGTGGGCGGGGCGCCGGGCGGGAGCACGCCCGATGACAGTGAGTTCGACGTTGTGCGTGCGCTGGCCTGTGCAGCGGCGGACTGTGGGTTCGAGAACGTCCGCGGGCGCTGCAACGCTGGCGCACCGCCAGACGACGGGTCTTGCGAGAATGAGCGCGAGGATGCGGAGGCGCGGATGCCCGACGGGTGCAAGCCCGCCGCGCTGGCTCCGGCTGCGTGCACCTGAGGGAGGCGCAGTGGGCGCGGTACGCTGCCGCTGCTGCAGGACGAGGGAACGGATGTCGACGATGAGTTCTGGGAGTAGCTCGAGCCGGTGGATATCGCAGTCTCGTTCGTGACGTTCGAGCCCGTGCTTTCGGTGCGCGCGCGTAGCGGGGGCGCCGCCATGTTCGAGAAGGACGGCATGGGCGAGATCGCGGGTGCGGATTTCGGGGGAAGCGGCGGCGGCACGGAGCTGTACGACGTCGTTGTGACCATCGAGGCCGTGCTTGCGGACGACTCGGCGCGACTCCGTCCTGTGCTTCGCGAAAGAAGCGATAGCGAGCTCCCGTTCATGCTTTCAAGGTCGTCAGCGATTGATGATGCGAAGCCGGCTCTGATCAATGTCGCCTCGGCGATAGACCCGAGCGACTCCTCGAGCTCGGGGGACGACGCTAGAGGCGGTGGGGAGAGCTGCGGCGACCGACTCGCTTTGGATCGCACAGATGCCGTTGAGGCGGCTCGTCCGCGAGGAATTCGCAGACCGGTAGCAGAACTTGAAGCGGCCGATGGTGCTCTGGCGGGGAATGACACGGAAGCGGAGCGTAAGCTCGAGTGGGACGACTTGCTGGGGAAAATCCGACTTGAGGTGGACGGGACGGGAGATGTGAGGCGTGAGGTGGTCGAATCATACATCGACGATGGGCGGGAGGAGGGTCCTGGCGACGCATTCTGGCGTTCGATGGTACTCGCAATGAGGCGACGAGTGAGAGTGGAAGGCGCGTCTTCATCTTCACTATATTGTACAACATTGATGAGTCTCACGAGCAGAGCGCAGATGATCTTGAGACTGACCTATCACTCCACCCAAGCCCAGTCGTGAGACCCATCCCTGCTTTCAACAGCCTGCCGTCACGATGCCTGACTCGGCGGCGCTCGGTGTCGCGTGGGTCCCTCTGTAACCCAGATTTCGTAGTCACAGAACCAGCTATGCACGAGTAAGCCTACAGTGACCATATGGTAGGAGACTGAGCATACCTGTGGAGGCCAAGCTCATTACGCTTCTACTGGCATCGTTGTCTCCGAAGGAGGAGTATATAGAGCGCGCGGAGGTAGATTGTGGGAGTAGTTTTGACCGCGGCGAGAGCAATCCGTCACGGAACATTAAATGTCTAGAAGGGTTGAGTGTTTGCACGCAGAGGCATCTGAACAGCACTCACGGTAGTGGTGTATGGATATCGAGGCTCGAATCCGACTCGCTGCCTCCTTCCCCGTCGTCGGACTCATCCTCGAATATTGCACTCCGGATCGAACTGAGAGACTGGTCCGCGAGATGCTTATGTGCGCTTTGAGGGCTGGTTCGAGAGCTGGGAGTACTTCGAACGCGCGGAGGCGACAGCGGTCCAGCCAGCGAGGTCTTGCGAGGCCGCGGAGTTCTAGCGAGGATGGCGTCGATGTCCGGGCTCTCCGACCTGGCTGGCGGCGAGGGCGGCGAGGACTTCTTCACGTCGACACTGTCCTTCCGTGCGTTCGAGTAGCGCATGGGGTTCTTCCAAGGTAGAGTTTGCGAATCACGTTGCGAGGCCTCTTTAGCCTTGCTCAGGGACCGTTTCCTAGCGCTACCAAAGACGGCGCCGGGGGCGTTTGGCGACGCCGGCCCAAGCGAGAGCCCTTCAACCATTTCGAGTATCTGAGCCGAGTCCTCTGGATCCAAGGAGACCATCGTATCCGTCTTGGACATCGCAAGGGAGGGGTAAAGAGAACAGCAACCACGAGTTGATGACGCTGCCAGGCGCAGTAATAAGGAGTGGATAGGCAGTTCCCGGGTCAAAGATCGTCTTGTACTTTGAATGAACTGTACCCACGGCCTGCCGGGGCAGTGCTGCCTGCAAGAAGATGACGAGAGCGGGACAAGAAAGCGACAGTGGGGAGAGGCAAGCGAGCGCAGGGGTTCAGCCAAACCTCACGAGGCTGGGCATCAGGGCGGGCGGAGGGAAATTGACAGCGTTGTTACGAGCGTTGATACAGCGTCAACGGAACTGTAGACAACAAACCCACAGAGAACGATATCACAGCTTTGAAACGACAGGTCAGATGTCCCAGCGCAAACGCAAGCAGAGGAACAAGTCCAAGGAATGTTTTCGCAGCAAAGCGCCAGGTCAAGAGCGTCTGCACGGGCGCATCAAGTGATGCGCCCCGGCTCCTGGTGCGCGGCTCTGCTTTTGCGTCCACACCGCCATGAGCCTGTGAGTAGCGGGTACGTGCCTTGCCCAGAACGCTATCATCATCTACGTATACTGACCCTGGTATTTCAACAGCTGTTATCTTTAGACTGATAGCCTTGGGAGCACCAGCTATATAACCCACGCCGGGAGCTTCGCCCAGTCTACCCCGCTTCCGACAATTATCCTCTGGTGATCCTAAATGCTATTGCGCGCACGCTTCGTCAGTCAGATCATTTGCAGACTCAATCAGCTGAACATTCAGCGTAGCGCAGACCACGCGTTTGACACGCCCGGTCATGGTAGTCGCCTTGGTCCATGTCCACCTATGGTGCAAAGGTCCCGTAGCTTTCGCAGCCCTCGGTGAAACAAGCTGCAAGGACTGATAGATAGAAGACATGTGGTTCTTCCGTATGTCACCCATGACCTTCGTTCCTTGCAGTTGTGTGCTCCAGCATGTATCGGGCGCAAGCGTTCCGTCATCTGTCAGTGAGTCCAGACATATGCGAAGAATATCCAGGTCGCTTCGGGCGCATATATGCGCGAACGCCGACGCCGGTACGAGGTATAAGACCCGGAGGGTATCTGCGACATTGAGCTGCTTTGGTCACTGCTCTCCGAGCCGTCCAACGCGGCTAGCTTGAGATGTTCACGAAGTGGTTCAAGTCGCTGCTCACTCTCGTGCCTCTGCTCCATCCTGCGGTTGCAGATCCATGGGTACGTGGCAAACAGTCTATCAAATTTCATGTATTGAACCTCGTTCTAGCCGTTCGATGTTACCACGATTGCCGCACCCGATGGTTCTATTACGGCCAAGTTCGTGTCTTTCGGGGCGACCATGACTGAGCTGTGGGTAAAGGACAAGTTCGGAAATGCTCGAGACATTATACTGGGCTACGACGACAATGTCAGTGAAGTTGCTGCGTTTGTGGGCATCGACGCTGAATCCGCGTCCAGACTGAGCTGCTTACTGACTCCGCCCATCCCGTGTTCAACCCCATTGTCGGAAGGTAAGTCCGTCGATCCGTACTACGACAAGATCTGCCAGACTTTGACCGCGCTGCTGTATCACAGGTATGCGAATCGCATCAAGAACGGTACGCTCCTCTGCTCCTCGTGCACCTATACAAACGGCTGACCTGGGGAACTGCAGGCACCTTCTCTATCCCCATTACCAAGGACCCGCAGCCGCCAGGGCCAAACGTCTACCAGATCCCGACCAACGATCATGATGGTGAGTTCGTCGCCGTCGTCGCCATATGGCGCGCTCACACGGGCATTGCAGGCCAGGACACGCTCCATGGGGGCATCTACGGATGGGATCGCCGAAACTGGACCATCGTGACAAAGTCTCCGACGAGTGTTACCTACCATCATCTGGACGCTGCAGATGAGGGCTTCCCCGGAAACGTCTCAGCCTACGTGCGCCTGCATTTTATTTTATCTTCGCTTCTGCTGACGTCCTATAGACCACACACACCGTCGAGAACGGCGGCGTCCTCAAAACCTCTGTGCACGCCACGGCGACGGAGCTGACACCGATCATGCTCACACAACACATCTATTGGTATGTTCCACGCGCTAACGGGTCGGGAAGCGCGGCTGATCCGGGGCGGTGTCCGACCAGGAACCTTGACGCCTTCCAGGGCAGTGAGAACATTCTGAACCACCATCTCCATGTTGATGCCTCGCGTGTGGTCGAGGTGGACGGCGATGCCATCCCGACCGGCAACTTCATCAACGTTGCGGGGACGCCGTGGGACTTCAGGACGCCGCAGAAGATTGACTATCGTTTCAACGAGACGGTAGGATTATGCGGGGGAGGTTCGTGCCTTCGCGATGACGTTTTCACGCTTCTCACCGAGGACATCCACTGTAGGCTGCAGCGGGTACGACCACTGCTGGATCTATGACAATTCGGAAGAGACGAAGCCCGGCGTGTCCCTCTGGAGCGATGTGTCCGGCATCAGGTAATTATCAGCGCCATCGGGAGCGGCTTGGCAGGAACTGAACGACGCCGCTTGGCAGGCTCGATATTACGACAAACAACCCGGCGACGCAGGTATACACCGCGTACTGGCTGAACACGCCCCGCAAGAAGGTGCACGGCGGGCCCTCGCTGAACTACACGAGCTACAGCGCTGTTGCCATCGAGCAGGAGGGCTACATTGACGCTATTAATACTCCGGAATGGGGGGTCAACCAGATCTGTACGTGCCGTCGGTTTTACCGGTGCTGCGCCTCGCGTCGCTGACGGCTCGTGCACTCCAGATGGGCCGGACAGAGACTACACATGGGCGACGACGTACCAGTTCTCGACTGTGCACTGAAATACCGTATGCAGGCCGTGTTGTACCTATCGCCAATTGCTGCGGCACTGATAAAATCCATCATGCAACGCCCGCGCGGGCTGCAGCGTGAGGCACGAACGGGGCCGATTTCGTCCTCGAGATAGTGATTTTCGATTGTCTGAATAGGCTCGTCGTCATAGAGACCGACGGGCGCTGTCCGCCGCGCCGGCGCCTGCCGCCTGAGCCGCCAGCAGCCCCGAAATTTAGTTGGTTTTCAGCCGGGGATTTGCTCTTCACCTCGCCTCCATCTCTTCCCCCCTCCCCCGCCTGCCCTCGCGGCACTCACGCTCCTTTTCTTCCCGTCGCTCGTTGTTTTGTGCCAGCAGACGAAGTCGCCATGAAGTCCGCGCTCACCGCCTACGCCGCCGTCGCGGCGCTTTCGCCGCTCGCCCTGCGCGTTTCTGCGCACGCCTGTGAGTTCTTGCGCGGACCCGCGCGACGATGACGCTGAGCGCGTTCCGCAGCGATATGGCACAAGGCCATGTGGGGCTTCAACGTCACGGCCCAGTCGTACGCCTACGACAACCGCCCCGTCGTGCCGCTCTACAACATGCCGTTCTCGCAGTGGTGGATGGTGCGTGCGCGCGCGGGCACCCTTGGAGACGACGTCCTGACGTTCCCAGCATGGCCACCTCGACCACCCACCGCACCCCGACGACGTCGTCGAGTTCCCCGCGGGCGGCTCCACCACGATTGAAATCTCCTGCGACAAGGGCTACACGTCCTGGTGGCCGTCCTCGGAGGGGTGCGTGCGCGCGTAGTTTCGCGCTTTGACTCTGTCTGACTGTCGCGCAGTGGCAACATCCAGGACCCCAACTCTGACCTCGCGTGCCCGGGCCAGCCCACCACTGCTATCCACGCCAACGACATCAACGACGCCGCTGGCTGCGGTATCGGCATCGCTTACAAGTCCGACATCAACGACGTCCAGCCCGAGGACTTTGTCATCTTCAGCGTCATCCACACTTGCCCGTGGTACCTCAAGAACGACTTCCAGGTTCCCCAGGGAATGCCTGCATGCCCTGACGGCAAGTGCATCTGTGCGTTCTTCTGGATCCACAACGTACGTTCCCCTTGTTTCATCACTTCGCGCGTTTGATACTGAACAAGTTGATTTCTAGCCTGACTCGGGAGGAGAGCAGAGTACGCGTTGTTATGGTCGTTGTCTTCGAGAGTTGCCTGACTGATGGGCTGATTTCAGTGTACATGAACGGCTTCCAGTGCAACATCACTGGCGATGTTGGCACCACGCCCATCGGCAAGCCCGGCCTCGCTCGTCAGTGCGGCGCCGACGCTGCCAGCGGTCACGCTGCCACCCCGAGCAACTGCACGATTGGTCCCAAGAACCCCATGTACTGGGATCAGACCGAGCGCAACAACGTACGATCTATTTTCGCTGCCTCTACTCCGGCGTAGCTCACGCAAACACCAGATGTTCGAGGGCATCTATGATGCGCCGACCTACAGCGACCGCTACGGTTTCCCTGACGGTGCCCAGCCCTACCTGTTCCAGGACGCCACCGTCGGCGGCGCGCCGGCGGCCGTCTCGCAAAGCAGCCCGCCGGCGAGTTCTGCGGCTCCTGCCCCTCCCGCGTCTTCCGCTGCTGCTCCTCCCGCGGACAGCTCTCCTGCTGCCCCTGCTCCTCCTCCTCCCTCTTCTGAGGCTCCTGCTCCCCCGCCGACTACCTCTGCTGCTGCTCCCCCTCCTCCCCCGCCCTCATCTAGCACCGAAGCTGCCGTGACGACGAGCACTGTTAGCCCCGTCACTGAGGTTGCGACCACGAGCGCGGCCGCGGCCACCCCCGCGGCGACGAAGAAGTGCCGCGCGCGCAACGGCAAGAAGAAGCGCTCCGCCGCGCAGCGCCACCTCAAGAAGCGCCTCACGCACGACGGGCTCTCCGTCTCGCACTAACCGCGGCGCGCGCGCATCGCACCCAACTTCTGCTGTTACATATACCCCGTTTCCCAGCTTCGATGTCCCGCCGGCGCGGCACCTGGGCGCGGACGGACCGCACAGGCCTGCGCTCTGCGGTGGGGCGCTGTGCGTGCCTCCGCCCCGGGCTGCCTCTGCCTTAACTCGGCTCTTCGCGTTTCTTTCTTGGGCTGCATCTTCCGCGTCCTGCGCGGCCCCGCGCCGCGGCGGGTGCGCGTGTCTTCCGTTTGTATGATAGGCTCGGGCTCGTCGTGTTCGTTAGCTTGCGCCCGCGTGGCGCGTCCGCGGTGCGGACACCGGGGGCCCGGCGCCCCGCTCTTGTGGCAGTAATCCGAAACTTAAGTACCCCCTCCCCCTCACTACCCACATCCGCGTAGTCTAGCACTTGCGTCTATACCAGTTATCTCTGCCCGTTGTGTCTGTGCTTTGTGCAATATCCGAAAGGTTACAAGTGTCGCTGTTGTTTGATGAATGTGAGTCTGACGAGAAGAGATCCAGAGGTAGGCTGCTAATAGTACATGGGAAAGAGTCGATCTATAATAGTGGGCTACGAGTCGTGCTCCACAGACAGCGTGCTTTTGATATCCTCGCGCACGCCGACCTTGTCCAGCGACGCCTTCTCCAGGTCGTCGCTCGCTCTGTCGTCCGCATGCGCGGTGACGTCGTCTGGCAGAATCGCGTGGGGAATGAACGTCTCCTTTGCTGGGAACAGAGTCGAGGTGACGTAGTATATCACTGACGCGACCGTGAACTGCGCGCAAAGTGAGTACATCGCCGATGTCGCTCTGCGTACGAGGTCCGCTCACCCCGAAGATCCACGCGATATCGAACAGGTGCTTGTCGTTCCCGACAGACACCTTCGTGTTGATCGCGTTCACGAGCCCGGGGAGGGTAGGCCCGACCGAGCACACGACCGCGAGCACCGCGCGCCAGTTCTGCGCACGCGTCAGCCGTCAGTACCCTTGCTCCAGCGCGCGCGCACGCCAATGAGCGGAAAAACTCACAAAGCCGTAGCTGTAGCGGTAGCGCCCGTGCGGGTCGTACATCGCGGGCACGTCGACCTTGCAGCGGTGCACGAGCCAGTAGTCGGTGACCATGATGCCTGCGAAGGGCCCGAGGAAGACGGTGTAGCCGCTCATGAACGTCAGGAAGCCCTGCGCGCTGCCGCGCCGTCAGCCCCTTCCCGGTCGCACACGCACACGCACACGCAAAGCGCACCTCGCGAGGATCTCCCAGGGGCACAGCGCCCAGCCGGCGAGGATCGCACAGAGCACCTGCCCGCGGCGGATGTTGATGTAGCGCGGGCAGAGCACGGTCATGTCGTTCGCCGCGCTGAGCGAGTTCGCGGAGATGTTCGTGCCGAGCGTCGTCAGGAGCCACGCGGCGCTCGCGAAAAACGCCGCCGCGCGGTTGTCCCAGCGGTCGATGAGCTGCAGCGGGTCCCAGAGCACCGCGCCGTAGAGCACGATGCCCGCGGACGTCACCGCGATGCCGACGAAGCTCGCGAGCGTGAACGCGACCGGGATGATCGCGAGCTGGACGTATGTACTGTGTGCGCGTCAGTGCGGGCGGGGTGCGGCAAGGGAGGGCACGCACGATCGCTCGTTCTTGGCGTAACGCTTTCGGAGGGCTTAGCGGACGTCTGGGTACACGAAATGAACGCGCTTACAGTGAAATCAGGGATGTTGACGGTGAGCGTCGAGTAGATGCCGAAGGCGCTGTTCAGCGCGTTGAGCCAGCCCCACGAGAAGTCGCTTCCGGTCAGCGTCGCGTGCTCGCTGAACAGCCCGCTGGACGTCGGCACTTTGACGACCGCCCAGATGAGCATGGCGAGCCAGGTTGGCGGGACGATGATAGCCTTGACCAAGAACAGCCAGCGGATGCGCTGCGGGGATACGAACATGAAGGGGAACTGGATTGAGAGTCAGTATGTCGTTATTTGCGAAGTGCGGAGTGAACGAGCCTGGATCAGCCAGTACAGGAAGTAGCACATCATCCCTGGTAGAACCAATCTGTAAGCTCCCTTGCATTGCTCATGGTGGAGCCCACCTACCGACTGTAGTGATGTTGGCACCAGGCGCGAGGCGATTCGGTATATGCTGCACGCTAGGCCATATTGCCTTCAGCATCTAAACAATAATTTCAGCGACATCGTCACGCGGGAGAGTACGTCCCAATTCGTGGCTCACCTGATACACGCACTCCGAGCCCGTGTACGTCTGGATACCAAACCAGAACATCGACAGCACGACGCGACTGATGACGCTGAAGTAGCTGAACCAAAAGCCGAACGAGGAGCGATTGAGAACCGGGAAGGCGATATGGAGGCGCGCTCCCGCCGTTCCGTTCAGCACCATGACTATGGCAATCACGATGTGTCCCACAGCAATGGCGGGAAGAGCCTGTCGCCTGGCCCCAAGTCAGCGCAGCTCACCGTTTGAGTCGCGTGCAACGTACCACGACAGGCCCACCGCCAGCATGCTCGAGGCCAGCTCCCACACCGCGGCGTTCGTCGCGTCCGAAATCCAGTAAGCGACGTAGTTGTACGTCGACCAGGTGCGGTCCTCCGGCTGGACGGGGTCCATGTCCTTGTTCGACCATTTGGACGCGGGCGCGAACGTCGACGGGCTCGGCTCGAGGGCCCACGCCGACGGGCTGAGGTACGCGCGGAGGGGCTGCTTCGGCATCGTCGCGCACGGGCGGGTGGGACAGAGAGCGCGGCCGGAGACGCCTGCGAGGCTCGGCTGCGTTTATGTACACGGCGGAGGCAGGGCGCTCGCCGCTGGCTATCTGCTTGTTGGGCTGCTGAGAAGTTTTCCAGGAACACGCGCCGCGATAGACTCCACCAGGCGATAAGTGGGGGCCCCGGAGTGCCCATCACCGTCCAGAGCTTCGCGCGCAGGCCAGAGATAAGGACGAGATCATCCCCAGCGCCTCGCGCATTGTCTCGCACGCATTTCTTGGCCCGCCTCTCCGTCGGACGAGGATGCGTTACTTTTGCCGTAGAGATAGGGATGAACGATCTGGATGAAAGGCCGATGCCATGGGGTGGTCGCAGGATGGTCGATAGGCCCGAACATCACGGCAAGACGGGTCGTCCCTGCAGGGATAACGACTGAGCTAGGGGCATTGCACCCATGTTATTTCGTGAGACTGTGCAGGACGTGCGCGAAAAGGATGCGGCACCTCCAGAATAAGCTGCATGGGGGTAGAGACGACGTGTAGCCCCCTGAGATGCAAGAAGCACATCCGCAGGCACAGGCCCTGGTGTGAGCTAGCCCACAGGGGCTTACTAATGAAGGACTCCAGCATAGCACATATGAGTTTCGTGAAGGAAAGGGGAGGTCCTAGACAACATAAATATCGTGTTAGCTGCAATTGTTTCGAATGCTCAGCGAAATGGCGATGGCATACCGATCTTTCAGGACCTCTCGGGCCAGACAATGCCTCCGTTGCAGCACCCTCACTTGAGCCGACGCGCTAGAGGAGACTGTATATAATTATTGAGTAAATGGTGGATATAAGCCAGGTCCAAAATACCCGAGAGGCCGCGTCGTCCGTCGTCCCATGAGAGCGTGGGAGTGAATGACCATTTCTGGTAGCTTCGTTGTGGCGTGCGAAGCTGGCGAACGCTTCAGCTGGCAGAGCGCCTCTCTGTCTCTCTCCGCCTCTCGCATTATATTCTGAACCATGTCATTAAATCCGTCATGCGCTCGAAATGCTGGCCCTTCCAGCCAGCCTTAACTTCGACAGCGTCGAGGTTCAAGCGTTCATGGTTTGCGACTCTCACTCGGCAGAGACCTAATGCTTCTCCCCGCCGCCAGCACTGCAGCCGCCGTACACCGACTTCATAGCCAGGTAAAGACCCGATGCATGGTCTACAGCATCGAGATATATTATCGGTTGAAAGAGGTATACATGGCTTCTCAGCTCGGCGCGACGAACTTCACAGGACGTTCGATCTAGCCTTCTAGCTGCCCGAAGCCTCTCTTCGATCGAGGTCAAGCCAGTTTGGGAATACGAACCAACGCAAACCGCAGGCCCACACAGCCCACTCTCCTACCCCTACCACCCCGCGAAACCTCTCCTCGAGCTAGGATTTTGCTTGTAGTTGCTTTCAGACGCGATGGACGGCCTCAGCTTCTTCACGCGTTCCCTGCGAGATCATGACCTTTCTGCCGGTACCAGACGCGTGAGTGCTGTTTCCTAGCCTCGGCTGCTTGTGTTGACGATGTGGGGCAGCCTCGAACGCCAAGCGGAGCACCACTCGGGCTTCCCTCATTGCAAGCCTCAGCTGTCAACCCGGCGAACGCGTTTCGTGTGGATCAGTTACTACGCAGGAGATCAGAAGCAGCTTTGAAACAGCGACCGGTTCAGGAGTCCTTACTTGCATTGGAGGCTGGTGACCGGACAGCGTCAGGATCAGAGTCTCAGGTGCGCACTGCTCAATCCTTCGGACTTAGAGAACAGTTGTCCATTATCAGCTGTAGGTGCTTCACACGCGCGCAGCCGCTCTCGAAGCCGAGTGTGAGACGCTACGCCACTCCATTGATGCTGCGAATGCGAAGATCAGCGACCTCGAGAACATACGCGAAACTCTGACGGTGTCACTCGCTTCGGAGAAACGCCGTGCCGAACAGAATCAGTCCGCCCATGGACGCGTCCTCGCATCTCGCCATGAGTTCGCTCAGAGAGCTGTAGAGCTTGAGACCATCAAGGCAGACCTCACCAAGGAGCTGGATTCCCAGAAAGACCGCGCAACAGGCCTTGGTGGTTTGCTCGTCAGCACCTCTCGAGATTTGGAACGCGCGCGCTGCGAGATAAACAAACTATGGGACGTACGTCACGGGCTTCAAACACAGCTCAAGGCCGCCAGCGAGACCGCCAGCGAACAGTCTGAGAAGCTCAAAAAGGCCCTCGACGACCACAAAGCAGACCTCGAGAAAGCGACAGACAGGATTTCGCAGCTGGGCTCCCTGTTGACCACACGGGGGAAGCAGCTCGCGGACGTTGAGAAGGCGCGGGGAAATGCCGAAGCGAAAGCGAACGAGACGCAGGCTTCCCTGGTCAGCATACGCAAGAACCTCACGTTGGCGCAGAACGAAACCAAGGCTGTCACCACTGAGCGCGACGAGCTCGCCAGTCGCGCCAAGTCTCTCGAGGAGGCTAATGCCGCGCTAGAGACTAAGCTGGCGGCGGCCATCCTCGCCGCGAGCACGCTGCCGTCTAGCCACAGCCAAGAGCTGTTCAGCCTCCATCAACAGCTTGAAGACAGCGACCGGCTCAAGACGGCGGCTGCTCACGAGCATGCCGCCCTCGTGTCTGCCCTCAAGAGCGAGATGGACGAAGTACGGAGCGTCGCCGAGACAAACGGTCGGTTCCATCGACAGGCGCGGCGACAGCTAGACGCCGAACACGTGCGCGCTGAAGAGGCTCGCAGCCACGCGGAGGAGCTCGAGCGCGAACGGGCCCGGCAGGTCAAGCAGCTCCAGGCGGAGTGCGCAAAATGGCAACAAGAGTGCGCGAAGTGGCAGCGGGAACGCGGTGCCGTCGCCGACCGGCTCGACGCCGCGACTGCCAACCAGCAAGCACTCGTGCGCAACGCCGCAGCGGAACGCGGCGTCTACCAATCGCAGTTCGAGCAGCTGAAGACCGAGCACGGCTACTGCCAGCAGCAGATCGAGGCCCTCGCCGCGCAGCTCGACGGCACCCGCGCCGCGCACGACGCCCAGGCGACGCTCCTCCGCAGGACCGAGGCCGACCGCGACGTGTACCAGGCCCAGGCACGCCGCGCGCTCTCCGCGCTCAGCGCCGCGAAGCACGACGCCGCGGAGACGCAGCAGCAGACACGCGCCGCCGCCGCCGCGCTCGCCACGGACCGCGACGCCCTCGCAGTCAGCCTCGCCGACGCGCGGAGGCTGAACGCCCAGAGCACCGCCGCGGCGCGCACGCTCGAGGCCCGCAACGCCGCCCTCGTGAGTGAGCTCGACGCGGCCCGCGAGGCCTCCCGCGAGGCGAACGAGCGCACGCTCGTCGGCGGCCTCGTGGACGAGGACGCGCTCGGCGTGCTCCGCGAGGCGCTTGGCGCGTATGCGGCTGCGGTCGACGACTGCGAGGCGGTCTTCGGGCGCGGCGGGCAGCGGCTCGCGATGTCGACGCCCGTGAAACGGGCGGGCTTGGGCCGGGAGGGACCAGAGGTGCGTGTATGCGGGTTTGTGTGTGGGTTCCAGTACTGACTCTGGAGGATGCAGGATCTCTCGGCTGGTTCGTTCTTTGGGTCTGCTCTCGCTGCGTGAAGTTCGGCAGCTCGCATTTTCGTTCATTAATCACCGCATAGACGATGCCTCGTCACTCAGCATGTTCCTCGACCAACGTCGTCCCGTACCTGTTCCGCGTCGCACGGCATATCTCCCGCTGTGTCTTGTACCAACACATACTACCTCCGATACGTTTCCATTCATATCACGTCTTCGTCTGTATCTTCCACGTCTAGCTATGTTCTCCGCAGATGTTTGGATTAGCTGTCTCATGTAATATTGATTTCTCTGTTCTGTAGCGCTGTGGAGGAGTTGGTCTCATCCTGTCCGGAACTTTGTATAATCGCTGTTATTGGAGCAACTTTTGACATGGTTCATTATTCGCCGGGCTCTCCAAGACAGTACAGCACTTCGGTCTCGAACGAGAGGTAGGGCAGTTCCCCTGTGGACCTTGAATCCGTGTTTGAGTCCCAAGGCATTGCCCTAGGCGAACGAGTAGACTGCTGTGTGTACTGTACAAGAGGTTTAAATACATCCGGCTTATCGTGTAGCACTGAGGTAGGAAGAGGGTCATGTGGTAGGTTATCCGGTAGTGGACCTCTCGCCATTTGCCCGCATCGTCTCAAAGGCGTTCATATACTGATCACGATACTTGGTCCTCTGCAAGGCCTCTTCGTTCGCCACATACACGATCTTCGCATCCCACGATCGCATCGTCCACCCAATACCGTTCGCGCAGGCCAGGATGACGGCCCATTTGACGACATCGACCTGAGATTGCCGCACCCCTTCAGCGGCTACTACCTTCTTCTGCCCCACCACTTCCCCGACGACCCAGTATTCCTCATGTTTGGGTTCACTGTCGGATTTCCGCAGAAGATGAAGTCGAACCAAGGTGTAGAATACTCCTGGTAAAATGACCCCGTGTATGCCTGTGTATCCCTGGCCCAAGGGCACGCGGCGCGCGGCGCGTTCGCCCTTGAACTGGATCACAAGGTCTTTGTTCCCGTCGACCGAAATGTGGCAAGGTATAGATATCTCCGCGGTCTGGTAGTACTGCCCGGGGCGATCGGCGGGGCTCTCGTCGTTTTGCACGAGTGTCAGACAGTCCGCGGTGGGTATCGCGTAGACCGGCTCCTCCTCGAGCGTGGGCGCGCCGGCCACAAACTGCGCCCACGACGGGAAGAGCCCAAAGGGCGTGTCGCAGCGGTGCAGAAGGAAGAGCCGCAGGCGCGCCCCGTCGGCCATGCTCCTGATGAGGAGCTGCCACGGCTCGTCGAGGGGCGCCGTCGCGTCGTACAGCGGCAGGACGGCGCACCCCATGCAGTACGCGAGGCCGGCGACGCGGTCCATCTCCGACGTGCACGAGCGTCGCATGAGGCCCGAAACGAGCGCAGCACTCCCGCCGTTGATGATGACTTCCACCAGGTCGCGCAGCCGGGCGAAAAACGCCTGTGCAGAGTCTCCACCCGAGGGCAGCGCCCCGGTGAGGCCCCCGGGAATCCATCCGGCCAGCGATTCCTGCAGCGTCCACACGCGGTTGAACCAGTGCCTGTTGGACTCCAGCGCGCCGGGAGAGGTGTCGAGCGGGAGGCCGAGGCCGTTGAAGTACGTGATGCACGGCCGGTTCCACGGCTGGCCCTAGTAGACGAAGCCGATCGTGGGCACGTCAATCTTCCACTCCTCGGTCCGCAACGCCTCGTCCGCAGCGCGGCCCTGCTGCCGCAGACACAGCACGTCGAGCCAGACGTACTCGGCGCCCATGTTCAGCAGCTCGACGCGGACGTGCGCGAGGGACGTCGCGCGCGGGAGCGGCACGGGCCATTGCTTCCTGTTGATGTTCGTCCAGACCTGGGTCCGCTCTTCGTCGGCGACCCAGCTGTGGGACACGGTCCACAGCGGGTCTGGCAGCTTGACAGGGACTTCGGAGTCGCTCTCCTCGTAGGGAATGGTAGTGAGGGGCAAGACACGGTTGCTGTATAGGTCCCAGACACGCCGGGGCGGTGTGGTGGCTTGGAGGGCCTTGCGGCGTCGTAAGGTCTCTTTGCGCTCACGATCGTGCTTCGCCTTGCGGCTTCGCATCTCCGCGAGCAGACGCGGGCCTCGGACAGCGACGTCCGCCTCCGCCCACCAAAGCCTGACCTTTCCATAGGCTTCTCCGAAGTCGTAAGAGGTGGTGCAGATTTCGTCGAGTAGAGCGCGCATGCCCGGTGTCTCCATGTGGTGATCGGTACCGAGGACGGCATTGAGGTGATTAAGGAGACCTGCGGCGGTCATGGTAAGGCACGAAAGGTCGGAAAGCTTATCGGGAATAGCATAAGGGCGTCCGTAGACCCACTGTAGGGGTATAGAGGAAGGAGGGCCCGGGGGTCGCAGCGTGAAAACTTGTCCTGAGCCGTCGCTTGCGTGGCAGAACAGCGCCTCGTCTGCGATTGCACCAGAGAGTGCGAGCTGCACCAGCCCCCATATCGTGTCTTTCTGTTTCTCCAAGTGGCCTTCGAAGATACACGAGTTGTTGGGGGATCGTCGAACTCGTACATCCTTGAGGGAAACCGTGGGCGAGCGATCGCTGTAGACTGATTCGCCCCACGGTGCGTCAGGCCCTAGGGTAGACACAGAAGAATTTTTGAGGCTGAACTTGTGCATGCCGAAATTGTCGCTTGGGTTTAGTCTTGCAGCAGAGATGTGTCCTGTCGGTATCGCTGGGTAAGCTGAGCAGGTTGTTGCAGTCGAAGACCGCTGCGTAAAGACGGAGAGGACTAGTGAGGCATCCGGGGGTTCATGCGATAGTCACCACGGTGAAACGACGGCTGTGGGCCTGAGGAATGGAAGCCATACATGCAGGGAAGGCTGCTGCCTGGTCCATGATAGATCCGGAAGATGCCTGCCGCCCGAAGTTGATAGTTAGGGATATTATTCAGGTCAAGTCTAAGAACGCTGTCAATGGTTCAACAAGTACTAGTGACGCCGAGTCAGTGGACAACGTGGATGGCTAGACCATGAAAGTACGTACGTCGCTGAAGACCCGGACAGCACATCATTAGAGATCATCTTCGCCCTCCGTATCCGACACATCCAACGACGCGGGCACATCGGCGTATTTACGCGCCGCGGCTCTCCTCTCCTGCGCCCTGACCGCAGCGAACATGCCCTTCAGCCGCTGGACCTCCTCGATCTGCGCGGCCCACTCCGCCGGCTCGTCCTCGAAGCTGTAATAGTTGTGCTTGACCTCCGCCTTTGGGAACACGTCCGAGAGGAACGCCGCGAGCGGCGCGGCGTCCTCGATGACGGTGTTCTCGCCGAGGCGCAGGTCGCGCAGGCGCGACGTGGGGAAGCCCTCCGCGGGGCGGCCGTCGCTTGGCACGTCCTCCTCCTCGCACAGCAGCTGGAGGCCGAGGTCGCGTAGGTCCGGGCAGTACGCGGCGAGTGGCAGGAGGTCGGGCGGGCGCACGCTCACGACGTTGTGCCGTGCCTCGTTGCCGAGCTGAAGCGTGGTGAGCGCGGGCCAGGCCTTCGCCATGCACTCGATGTCGTGCGCCGTGAGCGCGAACGGGACGCGCGGTAGCTGGAGCGCCACGAGGTGCGGGAGCTCGAGGAGGGGCCGGAGGGCGTCGCCTGACACGATGTGGTCTGGAAGGTGGGAGGGGTACCCCCAAGGCGCTATTACCAGACGTCGGAGCGCCTTAAAGGAGGTGAGTGTCGAGATGATTCGCTGCAAGGACCGTGCCGTGGGCGGGATATATCGCACGAATTCCTCCCCTTGTTCTTCATCCTCGTGGAACAGCCTGAGATTGACGGTAAGGGACCTGAGTTCCTGTGGCGATATACTTTCCAACAGGCCAACAACCGGCGCGACATGCTGAGCAGACGTGGATACCTCGAGCACGACTAAGGAACGGAACTTCGGCTGGGGCGTGCCAGAAAGGATGCTTCGGTAGTCAACGTTGTTCAAGTCGAAGCGGAGACGTGTGAGATTCGGCAGTACGCCCAGGTGAACCAAAGCTTTGGGGAGAATATTTGCGTCCAAAGAGACGTTTGTGAGAGACTGTGAGTTGCGGAGCACCCGTGATAGCTCCGTCTCCATCCCCAGGGTCCCGGGGTCGTCCATGTCTGTGAAGACGATCTGTCGAAGGGCCACAGTGCGTTCTGCGATGGCGCGTAGGTATGCAATGGTGTCGAGCTCTCCCCAAGCGGTGTACGTTCCCTCGACAATTTGTAGCGATGGCTGCACAAACAAGGGCGCGTACTGCATGGCGTTCTTGTCCAAGATGTGCAACCTCATCAGATTTGGGAGGATCGGCCCAGGGGGGTGAGACGCTTTGAGGGCATCGAGGCAGTTATAGTCCATGGAGCGTTCCTCACCCATAAAGTCAAGCTCGATGAGAGTGAGCCCCCGGACACGAGGAGCGTGGTGGCGAAAACGCGTCCACTCGTTAGGAGTCGGGTCCCTGACCATGCACTAGGATTGAACACGTCAGAACCAGGGGAGCGTCGGATAAAACCAAACGCACCAGAGCATCATCTTCGTCATATCTGAATGTGTGTGCTGGTAGACAAGCAAAGAGGGGACGCAGTCCCGACAGCTCCCTCCAGAGAAGGGTCATCGCGGGTTCGTAGAACGCGTGGCAGACCAGGGCCATGTCAACCAAGGACCCGTCTGCATACTGCGCAATGTGATGCAGTATCTCGTCTATCTGAAGGCAGTGGTGCATGGAATTGGAGGTCATGTCGTCGTTGACCAGGTGAAGACAGAAGCCAAAGGACCAGTTTGTCGCGGGGCGCGCTCGGACGCGACTGCCCTAACCCTAGAGCATTGGCGCTCTTCTACGCTGAAGCTTTCGGTTCCTCTCCACCCTCCCCCCACACCGTGTACCTCTTCTGTTTCCTACTCGATGTTGTGCGTCCTTCTGCCGCCTGTCGGCCCTTTGACGTTACGAACTACTCGACCTTCCCCTGGCACTGGGTCTGTATGAATTCCTAGCTAGATGACTTGCAAAGACCACGGTCACTTCAAATCGGGCACCTGGCTATGGGCGACGACCCGGCCATCGCAGGATGACGATTCACGACTATGCATGAGAAAGTCTCGGCTGCAATTCCTTGGTGGCTACGCGGACGCCTTGGAAGGAGCACTATGCCGCAACTTACAGCCGCGGTTGTCGCGGTGATGTCATGTTCTGTGGGGCGTTGGAGGATGAGAGTGGTATAAAGTCGGGCGACGCCTAGACCAAGTGGGCAGAACAACTGTGCATAGTTATCTGTCAAACTTAACAAGTCCCTACCTCGACCCCGATATACATCAACGATCATGCAGGCCGCCTCGAACGCTCTTCAGAATGTGAGCATGGTGCTCTGCTTCTGCCTGGAGAAGGTTGGACTGACCCGCATGTAGGCCATGGGTACTATCCCGACAGAGGTGCACCCAGAGTCCAAGACCGTCCCTGGAAAGACCATGAAAGCCCTCGCTTGGTTCGGAGCCCAGGACGTCCGCCTCATTGACGCACCAGTCCCCGATATCACCGAGCCCGACGATGTCATCTTGAAGGTCACCGGCACTACCATTTGCGGTTCTGACCTTCACCTGTACCACGGAGAGATCGTCACTTTGCAAAAGGGCGACATCCTCGGACATGGTGCGTGCCCTAGCGTCGCGGTCCGCGAAGCTGCTTTCTGACTATGCATCTCAGAGTTCATGGGTATTGTCGACAAAGTCGGGCCCAACGTCACAAACCTCAAAGTCGGCGACCGCGTCGTCGCGTCCTTCCAGATCGCCTGCGGCGAGTGCGAGTACTGCAAGCAGAAGCTCTCTTCGTTCTGCGACCGCACGAACCCCTCGACGCTGCAGAACGCCATGTACGGCCACCGCGACGCCGGCTTCTTTGGCTACTCCCACTTCACTGGCGGGTTCGCCGGTGGTCAGGCCGAATACGTGCGCGTCCCGAAAGGCAACGTGAACCTCCTGCCGATCCCCCAAGGCGTCACCGACGAGCAGGCGCTGTACCTCTCAGACGTGCTCTCCACCAGCTACCACTGTGTCATGGATACCGGCATAGAGGAAGGCGACACTGTCGGGATCTGGGTAAGCACAGAGCTCTCCTTGGAGCGTGTGATACCTGACATCGTTCGTACTTGCAGGGCCTTGGCCCCATCGGACAGTGCGTCGCGAAGTGGGCGAAGCTGAAGGGCGCCAAGCGCGTCATCGGCATCGACCGCGTCCCCGAACGCCTCGCCTTCGCCGAGAAGGAGAGCGGCGTCGAACCCCTCGACTTCTCGAAGCACACCGACATCGTGAAGCGCCTCCAGGAGATCTGCCCCGGCGGGCTCGACGTCGCGCTCGACTGCGGCACGTTCCACCAGCCGAAGAGCCTGCTGCACAAGGTCGAGAAGACGCTGATGCTCGAGACGGACGTGCCCGAGATCATCAACGAGATGATCATGAGCGTGAAGAAGGGCGGCCGCTGCGGCCTCATCGCGGCCTACGCCGGGTACGCGAACCACGTCAACGTCGGCGCGCTCATGGAGAAGGGCGTGCGCCTCATTGGCAACGGCCAGGCGCCCGTGCACAAGTGGTGGAAGGAGATCCTCGAGGAGTGGATCATGACGGGCAAGTTCGACCCCACATTGTAAGTCACGCCTCGCTCTCGCCGGTTCGCGTTAGATTCACTCGGCTGACGTTTCGCTCAGTATGATCTCGCACCGCGTGCCTCTCGAGGACTTCCCCGCGCTGTACAAGGCATTCGACAAGCGCGAGTCTGGCGTCATGAAGGTATTCGTAGAAACGAAGTTCTCCAACCCTCCAGCTCCTGGCTGCCCGCAGACGTCTCGTGTGGACGACTGGGCATAGAGGCCTAGCGCGGCCTCGGGAAAGAATTAAAATAATGTAATTGTATCCTTTATGTACAGTGTACTTCCATAGTAGCTTTCTGGTCTTGAGCTTGAAATGAGTAGCAAGGTTTTGCTAACAAAGCGCCCCGACATGTCGTCATCGCAAAGCGTGCCGTGGGCGTCTGATGTGCTTTGTGGCTGAAGCGCTTATGATCTCATCTGATCCTGTTATCTCGGAAGCCCTTGGTTGCCAATCTCGGGAGATTAGATAAGCGCTTCCATGTGTGTGGCGCACAGCGTACAGTACATTGACGACGATTTCGTAAAAATACAGGGATATAATCAGACAAAAAGAGACAGTGGGTTGTATGAGGCTCTGAGGCGACCAAAAAGAGCCCGGTGACAACTTGCGTTCTTCGACATGGCCTGTAGGAGACACCTTTAAACGAGTTCGGGTCCGCTGATGCCCGGCTTGGTCCTCTCCGCAGCCTGGGCGTGGGCGTGGACGCGGCGGGCACGCTTGTCCCTGCAAGAGTGGTCAACATCATGCGGCAACAGAATAGAGAAGACTCACGGTCGGTTGAGGATGGACTCCTTGCCGAGGTAGCACAGCAAATCGTACGTGAAGACTCCGACTAGCCATCCTCGTCAGCGACGCTCGAGACGGCAGCACAGCGTCGACGTACCGATGGCACCGGTAATGGGGCCGATGATAGGCGTGTAGATCCAGTACTGGTCCCTGTAGTTGTACACTGCGCGCCGCTTAGTCAGTGCGTGCGCAGCAACGCGCGAGTCTCGGCGACTGACCTGCCCGGCCGTAGCCCGCCATGGCCGTGAACGTCCGCGGACCAAAGTCACGCGCGGGGTTGATCGCATAGCCTGTGCGCGGCGTCAGTGCCGCTGCTCCGCGCCGGGGATCACGAGACGCTGCTCACCGGTCTGCATGCCGAGCCCCGAGCCGATGGCGATGATGGTGCAGAAGAGCACGAGCGGGACGAGCCCGGGGGGCGGCGCGCCGCCGTTGTTGTCCGTGACGGCGCACACGACGATAAGCAGGATCGCCGTCGCGAGGAACTCGTTCAGGAAGCACCGCACGTTCGTCATGTAGTCGAGCTGCAGGTGCGTCAGCGCGGGCGCGTGGAGTGAGTGGGGGCACGGGACGCACGGCGTATGTGGCGAAGAGGCTCGCCGTGCCGGGCACGGTGCGGATGTTGCCGCCACCCTCCTGGATGTTGATTGCGCCGAGGTAGTTGCCGTAGACGAAGGCCGCGCCGCAGAATGCGCCGAGGAACTGAGCCAGGACGAAGACGGGGACCTTGCGCCACGGGAAGTCGCGCATGGTCGCGAACGCGATGGTGACCGCCGGATTGATGTGACCGCCCGAAATACCACCAGAGACCCAGACGCCGCAGGCGGTAGCTGCGGCCCAGCCCATCGTCGTCGAGATGTACGCCTGCGACATGACGTGAGTTTCTTTGGCTGATGCATGTAGCGATTGATACTTACGCCTTTGGCAACTGGAGCGATAGCGGTGTTCGAACCAAGGGTGACCTGACAGTTGTTTCCCGTGCCCAATACGATGAGGACCATGGTTCCCAGGAATTCGGCGGCGGGTTCACGAATGATCTCACTGAGGGCGCGGTCATCAGCGACACCCAGCGCGCCCAAGACGTGTCGAGACATACCGGAACCGAGACCATCTGTTCGGGTACCTAGTGATGAATTCGCCGGGCGGAATGGCGGGCTCCTGGAAGTATCCCCTGCATTGTCTGTCAGCGAAGTGTAGCGGTGTCGATGCTTGCTAATGCACGTACATCATGCGGCCGTACCAGCCGCGGCGCTCCGCCTGCGTGGGCTGGACATAAGCAGCCTCGGGGGTGGGCGAGATCTTGTCGCCATGGTTGATCTCCTCGATGTGGCTCACGTCCTCCTTCGCGTCGTCCTTGCTGGGGTAAGATGCCATCGTGCAGGCGAGAGTGCAGCGCGCTCAGAGCAGTGCCAGCGCGGCGCCGCACACCCTTAAATACAGCGACAGCCACTGCGCACCCAGGCACGCCCGCCTGGCCACGGGGCCACGCCCACGACGTCCCCGCGGGGCGATCGACGGCGGGGTGCCGGCAGATTCGAATTGGCGGCTGCCGTTCCCCAGTGCGGGGCCCCATGGGTGTTTGAGAGGGCCGTGTGGGGAAGCAGGCGGACACGGTCTGCGACGCGAGACGGGTCTCGGCGTCGGGCGAAGCCTGCTCATCGCGCTCGCGTTATCGCTCGCGCCGATATATTCCACAAAAATCGATTACCCACCTGTGCGCCGGGCTGGCGGTGCCACGTCCGCGCCCTTACGCGTCACTCGGGGCTGACCAACACGCGCGCCCGGCTGCCAAGGACGCGGTCGCCCGCTGCGCGTCCGTGTATCGTGCGCGCGCGTCCAGGACATGTGGACACCTCTGTCGCACGCCGGTGTGGCGTAATGCCGTTTGGGTCTGCGGCGGCCGCGCTGGGGTGCCCCGCACTCGGCAACACTGAAGCACGATAGACATCGTTAGACGGAGGCTTCTGGGTACATAATGGGATATGAAACGTCAAATACGAGGGAAAATGTAAGAGAAATTAGAACTCTCACCATTATGAGCGACGTCATGGACCAGTCCAGTACCAGTTTTGGTAAATCGTTAAGGAGAATAGGGGCCCACACGCCGAGGTTCGACGGCCGTTCTTCCGGAACTCGCAAGTTCTCTGGAGGTAGGCGAGTTGGTAAGAGGCAAGACCGAGGTGGGTCCATGATGATTGCTCACTTCGTTCTTGTCGTTCGCGCGCATTACGAATGTGAGGGCATCAGATGACCCTCGGAAGCGACTGTGTCCATGGCAGGCCCGCTGAGCAGTGTCGCCGATCCTGACAGGAGCGAGGTGACGAAGTCCCAGGCAGGGCTGGACATGTGTCCTTCAGGTGCCTGACGGCCTGCGAGTCCTTCGCCCACACCCGCAGGGCGCTCCACATGAGACAGATCCCTTTGAGTAGATCGGCTCGATCGTGGCCTTCGCCCGGCTCGGCGAGTGTGGCTGCCTGTGCACCGCGACCGACGGGCGTGCCACGGAGGCATTATTCGCGCATAGGCTGCGGGGTGGAGCCGTGAGCCGGTGTGGCGTGACGCAGCAAGCAAGAATACCTGCCGACTCAGTGGAAATTCGCCGCGCGACCTGCGCAGGCGGAACATGTCCAGGCTGTCCAGGTTTGAGGCGGTGTTTTGCCAGCGGCACGAGGCGCCTACACCCGTCGCTGCTACATAGGAGCTATCCTCGTCAGGGATGAACGCGCCGTGGGTCGGAGTATTTCGCGCGCCCGGACTTCAACTGTAACATGCGCCTGAGCACGCCATTCCCCGACCTGTCCGGGCGCCGCAGACATGGGCTGCGCACAGTCGCCTGTCTATGGAGGACTGTCAGTGTCATATAGCTGTTTTAGGTCTTCCACCGAGAACTTGGTCACATACCCCGCATTTTGATCGCTTTGAGCTCATGTCTTTGGCTCAAGGCAAGCTCAACAAGCTCCTGGTAGGATCGTTGCGGAGCCTCTGACGAAAGAAGGCCTCGGTGCCGCAGATTAGGAGCTCCTAGCTCGCTGGCGGCCGCAAAAGTCCACCTGCCGATCGTCGGAGTCGTGTCAGGCGACTACTCAAGCATGTGCTACACCTCCAAGATATTGTAAAGCTGAGACTTACATAGTTCCCGACCTCTGCACACTCAGGATACCAGGTTGTCGTTCGCAGCAGGCTTCAGCGGCAAAGCCAGCGGCGGCATAAGCTCCGCCACGTGGCCCTGTAGCTCGGGGCGCTCGCTCGAATGGCGCGCGTCGGCTTTCCATGTCGCCGTCGACGGTCTGGCGGAGGCTGTGCTGCGCGGTCACCGCCGCGACGAGCGCAGCACCAATGTGCGGTAAGACAAAGACATAGGCTACTAACTGGGGTTAAATGCAGGAGGAGTGAACTTATCATCTCCGCACTCTGTCAGTTTTTTTGGTCGTGAACATTCTTGCATGTCGGGCAGCGCTGTCGGATATCAGGGAGGCCGACAGCCTGCCGGGAAGCAAGCCACCCTGGATTCATCGCGAAGCTCGCCGGAGGTGTAGAAATTATTCAGGATGTGGCCTACATGGTGTGTGCAGCAGTCGAAATTTCTGCACGCGTTCACGGAAGGCCTGTGAGTCGCTATCCACTGTTCTGCCAGCATACTTCGCCGTACGCGGCCCAGCTGTGGCCCAGCGACGAGGTAGATGAGTATTCCTAGGATACAAATGCATTCACACAGCCTGACGAACCTACATTCCTACTGTCAGATGGAGGCGGTACACGAGAGCCATTCTGACGCATACAAAATGCCCATGCGCCGGACTTGACTCCCACCCCCCCCCCCCTTCCCGAGCTCACGATTTGCATGCACGCCGGATGTGCTCCGCCTTCCCCTCCTCCGCGTCGATGGGACGGTGAATCTAGTCGCGCGTCGTATCAGATCACTCTGCTTGGATATCGTGCGGTAAGCATTGTGTATAATCTGTGTAAAATTATTGCAGGAGGGGCATCGAGCATGAAGGCAGGCCGCTCAGCAGCCCGTGTAGCTAGGTAAATAACACAGCGATGGAGTCTTTGGAAGGGCGATATAGGAAAGAAGAAGCGAATGAGAGGTGAGCGCTATCTGACGGACCACATACTATACAGGCCTACACCGATATTAAGACGAGTCGACCGAGTTGGGACCCTACCTAGAGGATACATCCCGGGTCATAGACGAGGCGAACACCCTCCGGCATCACACGACGAAGCCCACGCTCAGCCTCCAGCCACACCTCGCTATCTCCTCCCCCCTCTCCCATGACGGCGACAGCGACGATCTTCAGGGCGGTGAAGCGCGGCAGCACGTCGCCAATCGCCCGCCACCGTGTCGCTTTGAGCTGCCCCATCGTGCGGTCGCACAGGCGGCCCTCGGGAAGGACGAAGGCGATGCGAATGCGGCGGAGCGTGCGCGCGGGCACGTCGCGAAGGATGGCGAGGTTGAGCTGCTCTTGGAGCTCGACGGCGAGTGTGGCGCCGGGGAGGAGGGTCATGCACAGTGTGAGCGAGGCGAGGGTGGTGCAGGAGTTGAGGCGCAGCGCACGGGAAAGCGCAGCAGCTAGCAAGGGTGCGCCGTATCAGACCGGTTCCATCTTTTCTGGGTCTAGCCGCATGGCGAGCTTACCTTTTTTCCCTACAAGGGACACCGCATCTAGTACGCGGATGGTGAGATCCTTCAGGGACGCGTGGCGATCGAGCTTGCAGAGGAATCTCCCGGCGTGGGTGAAGGTGTCCTCGTCTCGGAGGTGGACGTTCATTTCCTGGATATCCTCCCCCAGCCACTGAGCCAATGTCTGCGACCCCTCGAGTGTCAAGGGGGAGACGCGCAGATGGACAAGGCGGGGAGCCGGGTTGTGGAGAAGGTTTTTGCCCTCAGGCAGCGTGTTGAGGCCCAGAAAATCGTTTCCGGGTAGGAAGATCTGCGGGTGGGCTGGGTCCCCCGCAGCGTTCTCCGCAGGGGCCTCCGAGCTCGGGCAGACGACGTACACGTAAGCGGCGTAGGGGGTGAGGTTGGGTAGTGTCTGCTGAAGGTCGAAGGGCCCCTGTGACACGTCGACGCGGTCGGCGAAGGCGTCGTGAATAATGTGGCGGCGGAGAAGTGAAGGCTGCGGGTTGCTGAGGCCTTGGAGACGAGGTCCATCTGAGTGAGCGCGAGCCCTTGCTTTCTCCCGGCCCAGGACAGTTGTGCATGCTCCCGCACGGATGATGGGCGACGGCTGCCCTGGTCTGATGGTAGGTGCGGACGTATGCGAAGCCATGGTACGTGCTCGAGGTTGGGGGAGGGGGCGAAGCTGAAAAGCTGAGGTGTATGGTATAGCGCGATCACTGTTGTATATAACTACCTGGTTTCATACTAGTATGAAATCAGCATGTTATCGCATTCGTTCCATATTTGTACATTTCCCAACGGCGCATGCCATTTCACGCTCATTATCGAATCGGCGTAAGGGTTCGCGTAAGGGTTCGACGGTGAGAGGCAGAACTTGCCTCCGGCCGGGACTCATCTTTGAAACTTTGACCTCGGCAGCGGTAGTGATATCCATGGTTGCTCCTGTCGCCTCATAAGTCGCACGAGAAGAAGTAGGGCCGTCATGCCTCGTACCTGGCGTAGTCTACGTCAAGCATCTCGAGTATCAGAGGCCGCGTTCAAGCACCAATATTACCAGTGAACAAGTGATCAAAAGAGCGCTTCATCATAACATTTTCCTTCAGTATGTGCTCGAGTCGAGAGTTGCATAGGCGATTGCTACTTGTCTTCCGGCCAAGCCTCGCGCGCAATTCTGCCAAATTTACATCCGCTTGCTTTGTCCATGGAGGCCCGGCGGTTGCTTGAACGTAATACGAGGTCGAAAGTGTTCCGCGTGCCTTTGTTATTAACGCAGCCTCGTGTAGGCGGCGTGTTCTCATTACTCGCACGACATAAACTCCCTTTCGAAGCTCTTGCAATTGATGGAGCCGAACGATAGGCGCCTCCCCATTGTTGGCTCACAATCGCGAGTTTGAGTCAGATAGAGACAGCAGTCCACAGAATTTCTACGTTACCTGCCGTAAAGAGATATCTCCGATAACATCAAGTTCAGAGCATATAATTTCAGCGGAGCGTAAGCCTAACGAGGAAAAAGATCTTGCCTTAAAGGCATTCATCCGCTGCCAAGATATCGGCACACAGACTATGGAAATGAGTACCAATACTGTAGGTTTATGACCTGAAAGTCGGTCACATGTCACAGGCCCGCGAAATCGTCGCTCGGGACCTGTGTCGCTAGGTCATAAAGCCTAGCGTCCCTCTGTGACCAAATAAATGCTATACCTGATTTTTTTACGACCTACGGCGCGCAGCTTACAGGGAAACTGATATCGCAAGCCCAAAGCGTCGCTCGTGACGCGGACGCTGCACAGAGCAATTTCAAGGCCTAAGATATGCGTTAGAAGTATCGGAGAGGCTGCATGTGGCCGCGGGACGCTGCTCAGTCGTCACTCCGACGCACTTATCACAGGTCACCGCGGCCCACTGTCGCTGCGTTGTTCGAAGGTTTCGGTCACGGTGACAAGGGCCGTCGTTGTGGTCGTAAACCTACAGTACCGGACTCTCCAATGCTAATACTTTCGAGCAAAAGGGAGCGGCAGCACAATCGATGTGGAGAACACAGGGGTGAAATGAGCAGCTGCGAGATCATATCGATATGCGAGTTCCGCTTAGGTTTGTGAGCTAAGTCGGTGGAGATATAGATGCGGAAGCAGTAGGCGAAGGAAGCATCCGGCTGTAGATATTGGATATTCAGCCCGGGGAACAAAACCAGGTAGAGGCTTGAGCGCGAGGTAGTCAAGAAACTTCCTCAGCAAGGTCGAGCCTTCTCGTCTCCTGCGAACAAGCTTTGTTCGGCAAAGCGTACGCGTAGTACTGTAGCTTGCATTTACACATGCAAGGTACAAAAAATAGGCCTTACGCGCGGGCTCGCGCACTGCGCGTCGCTCGCTATGGTGCCCACGCCGCCGCCTCGACCCGAAGTGCTAATGTTGGGTCGCCAGGCCGTCCTTTTGTCGCAGTAGTGAACAATGGACCACTTGTTTGCTTTTATTTGTTGTTCCCACGGTAATCAGGGAGAAGTCGCTCTGCGACTTCGTAGTACTGTAAGCTTACCGCAAATGAAACGGGTTGAGGCAAGGTTGAGGCCGGCTTCTTCACTTCACCGTCAAAATCAAATAGGCCCTTCAAGCTTCAAGAGACTCCACACGGTGCCTGCACTGTCTCGGTAAAGTGCCTGCGGAACTATCAGATTTCCAGCATGCTGCGGCCGGGGACATGTACACCGCATACGAGGAAGTAAGCCTCCAGCTCCTTGTCACACGGTGGGCTGTGCAGCCTCTTTTCATCAGAAAGATCCCTTCCGAGCAGAGAACAAGCACACAGCAGGAGGAGACGAAGCTGGAGCAGCGCCGTAGGCGTTGAAATTTCGCAGCCACACGTCGAGGTTCCTTGAAGAACACTCCTCACTGCACGTTCGGGCCTCGGCTTCCGCTTGCATTGCAGATCTGGTTACAAGGATGGTACTCACCTGCGAGTCACATACCGGGGCCGGCATCCCACAGTCAGGGAGCTGTGAAGGACCCTAGTCAGGTCCCACAGCCTCCCACAGCCTGTCAATGCGGGATCAGCATCCTGACAGATGCGCGCTGTGAGCCCTGCGCGAGCACATATCATGAACGCAGAGGTATGCTTACGATGTCTAGAACTCCCATACCCCTACCCCACGTCTTCTCATTTCTCGCTCTACAGCCTGTCGCCGTCCATCTGTACGGCTTCGCCATGCTCACAGAGAAGCAAGCGAAACCCACATAGAGGCAGGCGTGAGTGGTTCTGAGCACATGGATGTAAATATGTGTTGAACGATGCTTAGGCATGCTGTCAAATTTGCCTACAGAATTAGATAGGAGGATGGTGCGAAGAGCGAAGTGGAACATAAAGTAAGTGCGAATAAAAATATCCGTCGCAATAAATGAAGGAAATGATCTTGTGTCTCCCCTCCCCCCTTCTCGCTTCCCGTTGAGAGCCACGCTCTACCTACAACACGCAAACCCGCTCCTGCCTAAGGCGAACGTGCTCCGGCATCAACCCTCGCAGGTGAAACTCTAGATCTTGCCACACCTCGCTATCCTCCTCGCCCTCGCCAACGACCGCGACATCGAAGTCCTTCAAGGCCACGAAAGCGGGAAGCAGGCCCCCGACATCTCGCCACCGCATCTGCTTGAGCTGGCTGCGCGTGCTCAGACAGAGGCCGCCGCCCTCCACGACGACCACTAACCGGAGGCGGCGGAGCGACTGCGGCGGCACGCGGCGAAGTAGAGCGAGGATAAGGCGCCACTGGGTAGAGGCGGCGTCGGCGGTGCCGGGCATGAGAGTGAAGCAGACTGTGAACGACGCGAGGCTCGTGCACGACTGGATATGAACGGCTTGGCAGAGGGCGTCGACTGAAATGGGTGAGTCAGTTTATTTCCGCTCCCAAGCCTTCGAGTCACGCCGAAACTAACCTTCTTTCTGACTTAGCGACAGCGGCACGCATGGTCGCACGGTCAGGTCCTCGATCCGCGTGCCAACGGCGCGGACGAAGCTGCCCGCGGCACTGAAGGTATCTGTACCCCCAACGTGGAGCACGGCCTCCCGGAAATCCTGCTCCAAGTCCCATGTAAGACCCGGCGAATCATGTCGTGCGGCTGCGAGGAAGAAGGCGTGGATCTCGACCAGCCGGACGTCCGACGTGGGCAGCAGCTGCGTGCCCGGAAGCAGCTCGGTGAGGGAGAGGAAGTCGTTCCTGCGCAGTGCCAGCCGCGCGTAGACACCGCCGGCGGCGACGGGCGGATGTTCGCCTTTCTGCGACGGCGCACCGCTAGGACGCAGGACGAACACGGCGGCGATGTCTGGAGTACCGATGAACGTGGAGCGAAGGTCGTACGGCTCCCACTGTACGTTTCCGCAGTTTACGTGGCGGAGGTTCGGGTAGTGGTCGAGAACGGTGGCGAGGAACATGGGATCCGTGATGTCAAGCAGCTGTCGCCCGCTGTGCGCCGGACGGCGAGCTTTGGGGACCCCAAGACGTAGCGATATAACGTTTGGGTCCGTAGATGAGCGGGCGGCGGGGGAGAGCTGCGCCGAGTGGACGATGGCGAGATCAATCGCTGTCCTGTTTTGCATGTCGTGGTGGCTATCTGCGTCGAGGGGGCTTGGATTGAGGTGGGTTGAGCTTCGCACAAAGCTTGGTTATATACAACCACGGACATGAGGCTTGAGCACGACTGTCTGTAGCAAACACGACGCCACGAGGCTGAACCTCCGTCTCCGTGGCCGCGCTGGACGTAATTCCGGCTCGCTTGCGAGGGCCACGATGGAAGAGCGTTGTCATGCCCTCTGCACTGTCGGTTTCGGCTCTCGATAATCGTGTTTGGAGCGAAGCCGTCGTGTATCTGAGAACGAAAGGGACGAGGATATCCAAATCGTAATGAAATCCCTCGAGGCCTGCACCGCGGAAGCAGTCTGCATGCGCCCTAGACGTATTCCACGCAGAACCAGATGGTGCGTGTTCCGGGCCAGCAGGGCAAGGGCATGAGCCCGCGACCGCCGTCGCCGCTGCCCGATGGGGCTGAGGAGCATGGTTTTGAGCCGGAGTCGTCCATAACTCTGTACAACGTGTTCCGGTACCAATCGAAAGTGTCAGGTGAGGGACTGCGGGTCGGGGTCCGGGCCAACAGGGACGGAGATAGTGGAAAGGGGGCGAATTCAGAGCAATTGGATATGGTAGTTACCCCCGGATAACACCAGGTTTTCCATCTCCCGTACGCGTGCTCCGCAGGGGAATTACGCTGTCTTAATTGACGCGAGATGGAATCGTCGGACGTGCCATAGGGTAGCAATGTTGCATTGAGGATGCATGCCCTGGCGACGTAGGAAAGAATACTAGATCCATGAAACGAAACAAAATGATTGTCCATATTAAGATAGAACCACCACACCCTCACCGCACCGGCCCTCAATCTCTGAACATGTCCTTCACCCGCAACCCAATGTTCGCCCCGATCGCAGCCAGGAGCAGCAGAGCGAGTACCGTCGGACCATACTTGTCATAGTACATGCCATCCGCATGGCGGTGCCGGATGCTGTACGCGCGGTACACGAAGATTATCGCCGAGTACGCGATGGCCGCAAGCGCAGCGAGGGTGAACAGCGCCGCGCTGATAAGCCCAGCGGTGTCTTCCGGCTGCACGAAGTTGAGCAGCGTGGTCGCGATGGTGCCGATATATATCGCGAAATGCAACCATTTCTGCGGCGACGCGTCAGCGTGTTTTCATGTGGGAGCAGATCGAGGCGGCACCGCACGTACCAGGAATGTGCGCTCGGTCGCAAAATAGACCTTCGGCTCGATGCGCACCGGAACAGCAATCTTCTTCCCTGGCGGAGCGCGCCAGCTGCGTTCCAGCAGCCGCTCGCTGTCGCGCATAGCCCGCTGCGATGGTCCGACCTGCTCCTCGTCTTCTTCCTCTTCCTCAGCGATGGCCTGGTCGCGTACGCGTTGCCGCTCGGCGTCCTCGCGCAGCCGGTCCCGCAGCGTCTCGTCGAACGCCGACGACGGTGCGAGCGGGTCGATCGAGACGGCGCGCACCTTAGCGTCGCGGTCTGCCTGTCCCTTGCCGGACTTGCGGTGCTTCAGGAACGGCATGCGCTCGTCCGCTTCCCCCTCGTCGTCGGCATTGTCGTCTTCGGCTTCGAGGACCGCGTCGCGCGCGCGCACGGCGGGTTTGGCAGGTGATTCTGTTTCTCGCTGCGCCCGTTCCTTGAGAGCTTTCTCGCGGAACGCCTTCGCCGCGGCGACATCCGAAGCCTCGAGGCCAGTGCGAGCCACCTCATCGCGCGCTGGAGAACAATAAGATATCCGTCCCACATCCATTTAGGGATAAGACGTACCAGGCGCCAGGTCAAGCGGCTCATCTTCTTCGCCCTCTGATACGGGTTCAGCGTATGTCTGGGGTGGATGATCCGGAGTGAGGAATCCAGACGACCCCTGGCGTTCTGACGAACTTGTCCCACGCGAAGATGTATTGAGGGGTCGCTCAATCTGGACAGCGCCTGTGTCGGGTTTCAAGATATCCACGTCCACTACGCGGAGTCAATACCAGTACATGGAGCACGACGAGATTATGCCACGTACTCTGGGGAAGCCAGAAAGGCACGAGGTCCACACGCTCAGGAAGGAGCGTGGCGCAGCCATGAATGAATTTACTAGAGATACGCCGTCAGGACGCCACTTCGCGTATCTCAGAATGGAACGTTACCTGAACTACAGCACAAAGGTCAACATGGGTACACATTTGATCGAATCTAAAGCCGAGCTCACCTTGGGCACGGCCTCGACCAGATGTGATGAGACGAGATCGGTAACCCACACAGGGGGTTCCTGGCCATATTGCGTTTGAAGCTTTACCTCGAGCACGCCGTACCTGCAAGCGAACCCACATCAGCACGCGGAGGGCGATCAACTCCGCGAAGGACGAGCACGCACTTGAAGAGCTCCTTATCGCTTGGCGGGAGTTGTTCGAAAGGCCAGTCTATTCCGATATCGTTCCGCCGCCAATTGTCCCCAGCACGGATTTTGCCGTCCCAATTGTCCTCGCGGACCATGGTGAGCTCGGTGTCGAGCGAGATACGCACACGCGCGTCACCAGGGAGCTGGAACGCCGTCCGGTTGTAGAAGGTGCGCATCACTGCAAGCAAAGCCACGCTATCAGCACGTTTCCATTGGAACTCGTGCTTTCAGAGACGCACCAGGCATGAGCTTCTTCGTCAAGATCGAGTATTGGACTTCATTCGCCAGCTGAATCATGCTATCGACCTCTTCCTGCGTCTTTTTGCCCTTCGCAACAAGCTGCTGGAACTCCTCGTCCATCGTGTACTCGCCGCGGAGGAACGCGTTGACCAGGTGCTCCTTGATTGGAAATCGTGCTTTTACTGACTTCTCGCCTGTCCAGTCTTCGCGGTGGGTCTTGCGCTCGACAAAAATCTTGGGCAAGTGTCAGAATCAGGATACGAAGGAATTTCGCGGTCGGTGACTGACTGTCTTCTGGTCGACATCGCCGTACCAGCGAAGACGGACGGCTTCGGCACCCTCGGTCTTTTCCAAGCGACCGAGATACAGCTCTAAGTCCTCGTTGTCGAAATAGATGGAGGTGATAGCTGAGGGTCATATGAGCCACTGAACCAAGAAAGTGGCATCATCTCTGATACGCACCTGCGTCTTTCTGCTCGAACTCCTTGTCCGGGTTGAAAACTGAATCGTGTTAGCATATGGCAACGCACAGGACGAGGAACCATACCAAGCACGGGCAAGTGCTTCAAGATAGCGAGTTTGAGGTGGACTAGGTTGTCGGGATGCACCTGCAGGCCTCCGTGAGCGCGCACTCCTGACTATATGCTCTGATCCGTTACCCAATACTTGGTCGTCTGACGAACGAAGGCGCTCTGGTTGCCTCCGGCGCTGGAGTCACCTTGGACGGGATGTCCTCGAGTGCGCACAAGGTCGTACAGCTTGGACAGCTTGACGATGAGGCTGTCCCAGTTGTACTTGTAGAATGGACGTTTCTCTAGGTAGTCTTGAACGAATGTGGTCTTCAGCGTCCTGCCGGTTTGTTTCTATACCATCGAGCTCGGTGAGTAGTTCCAAGCAGCAATCAGATATAGACCCACGTCATGTTTCTGCAGCATGGTCAGCGTCCGTAGGCTACGATATTGCCAAGCGACGACGGACCTTCAATATCTTCATGAATCCAGTAATGTTTAGCTTGGTGTACAGAGCGAGGTCGTGTACGTCTGCCACAAGAGTAGCGACCTCTTCCTCGAGAAGTATGAACTGATCCTCCAGGGCGTCGACCGAGTGTAGGTCTTCCGAATCCATTTCGTCTTCCGTGTCGTCGTCCGAACCAGCGTCCTGCGACACGCCGTGTCGGCGCTGCTGAGCTTCCGCGTCCGTAGTATTTCGTTGGTGGCCATTTTGCGGGGGCGCCTGGCCGTCAGCGTTCTCCTCCGTGTACTCGTCCGACACGAGCCTTTTGACTGCCTTCTCCGCGTCCTTTATCCGTCGAGAGAGCTCTGTGGTCTAGGGGAAGGTTGGCTGAGATATGTCTCACGCATAGAGATAAGATTAAAGGGGCGTACCTTGGCCTTCTGAAAGTCGTGGATCTTATCAAGCTCCTTCTCGAGCAGTGCAATGAAGTCACGCTCGTCCTGCGCGTTCCATGCGTGGGATGTAGTGCGAGCCTAGAAGGTGAGGACGTATGAGCGGCCATTGCAGATAGGTGGCAGAGCAGACTGGGTAAGATGCTAAAGCGGCAGCGTTAAGGCAGAGAGTAGCGTGCAGTCCACGATGCGGAGGGCTGAGGGTGGTGAGAAGTATGCGAATGCGATTGCAAAGGCATTCCAATGAAATTTTAGGGGAATGAAGGACATTGGAGGAAGGAGGACGAAGATTTTCGGTGTCACACGACCAGTAATGAACGTTCGCCGGGTGACGGGGATGACGCGCAGAGCATATCAGGCACCTTGGACAGCGTGCAGGACCCGTTCCTAGGCTAGGCAGCCATGGAGAGACCGCAGTTGCTGAGGCCTGGGGCTGGCTGAGCAGTCACTCGCCTCCAAGGCGTGACATAGCCTTGCTGGGTGGGTGTCGGCGGCCGCCGTCCAGCACTTGTCGCAGGTCCAGCCGACCTTCCGCCATGTCCGCTATATGCCCTGCCTAGCGTCTCGACTTGCAGCGTCCGTTCTGCATCCTCCTGCTGGCCTGAGCGAGGGGCGATGAACATCACATACCTTCAATTCTCGCTTCAGCAGATTGTAGTCCAGGTAGTACGACCTCCATTCGTTGTAAAGGTCTTGCTGAGAAGAGAGTGAGCCTCGGCGTCGTTTCAGGGCAGAAAAGGAGAGCGTACGCTTATTTTGCGGCCGAACTTCATGGCTCTGAGAGAAGGAGAGACTCGGGTGGAATGTGGACGAGCTCAAAGCCTGTGAAGTGACCGCAAGGGGTGAGGATTGTCGAGACTCCGCTTTTGGAACGCCTGCTACACGAACGTGCGTCGGAGGCAATTGTCGTAACGGCTGTGACGTCACGCGCCATGCACGTGTTAAGCGTCTCCCGCGTGCGTGCGCCCGGCGCGCGCCTGCAGCCTCTAGCCCTTCGCCAGCGAGCCGACCCTCCCTTCGATTTTCGACGAAGTGAAAATTAAATCGTGAGGGGGACAGTGAGCTTTGCGGTACGTTGCGCTATCAATCTCGCAAAATACTTCCGAGAAACGCGCTATCCCAGATTGACTCGCTGTTCGCCCTGCAGCGACTAGGATTGGACTGGGATATTTGAGACGCAGTTTGGGGAGCAAACGCCTTCGACAAGGGGCAGCAGAACTCTTCTCTCAATTTTTATATTTTCTTCCGTATGTTGGAGTACGTTCTCACGTCATCAGCTAGAGCTTGAACCTACCTTCAAGAATGGATCCGAGTCCCCGGACACTCCGAGTTTTCGCTGCGGTGAGCGTGCATACTCGGCTGGCCCGCAGATCCCATGAAACGCTTGCTCGAAATACACTCACGCTGCGGCGTACTGCCGTGGGAAGAGACTCCGACGCATGGGAAGCACCGGAACACATCGTTGCTGCTGTACGCCCCGCCCCCTCGCGCAATGCGCCATGGTTGATTAATGGCTGCCACAGTGCTAGACATGCTGAGCTTTCGCTGCGTGGCGTACACATCCTCGCTCCTGGGGTAGGGAAAGATGACGCCTCATTATATTCCCCACGAACCGCATACTTACTCCCCGGGTGAGCCGAACTTGAACGGACGAAAAACCGCATAAATAGCAGACGATAACGTCGCTAACCACTCTACGTCAGAAACTAAGTCATGCAGCATGAGATAGAGAATCAAGTCTACACGGAATTTAGAGCATACCTCGGCTGCTGTTCAGGCCCAAAGCTGGAGATCAGGGCTGTGCGTTGGCGGTGGCAGTGGCACCGTTAGCAGACACACTTCCGTAGTGTACTTGGATTCCCAAGGACATGCTCATGCAGGCAGTACAGCGTTGCCTCGAGGCAGGTTGACTTGACGACACATATGGCAATCCATCAGCAAGTCTGAATATCAATATGCAGTAAGCCTTCATGACGGCTCGCACGGTACTCTTCGTTGAGCGGCTTGAACCTTCGACGTTAATTTCCTGGGTCGGCGTGCGACCTCGCCGCCCGCGTCTGCGCCACGTTTCGCAGCGACGGCTGAACACACAGCGCAGTCCTTTCCAACACTGCTCTAGAGACAACGCTACAAAAGCATGCCTTCGAACATGTGCACACCACGAGGTTGATGTGTGATGTGTGCGAGGCGGATCGGAAGGATGGTACTGCGTTGCGTTATAAGAACCCACAGCGCATAATGCTAAGTAATAACTCTCCCCACGATGTCACACCAGATCCTCCCCGAGATCGTCGACAATATTGTGGACTTCGTGAACGTCCTTCCCGACGACGTTCGCAAGTTATCGCTGATCATTTGTTCTCAAGTCTCGCGAAACCTTAACGCGCGAAGCTGGCATCACCTTTTTCGCCGCATCGACATCACCAAGGGCACCCGCTTGCGCGAGTTTCTCAGCATTATAGGCAGCGCCGCATTCACAAACTACGTGCGCGAGCTCAGACTCGGTCGCCTCTGGGCGCAGGCCCGTACCGCCGCACATACGCCGAAGGACGATGGCATTTGCCTCGACGCGAGGGCCGTGTCGAAGTTGCTCGCTACGCTGCTTAAGCTCAAACAAGAGACTCTCATCATCGGACGGGACGTCCAATGGTCACCCATCCAACTCCCCCTCCGACCAACCGACTCGCTCTCTCCGCCCACCAGTCGTGTTTTCATTCCGATCCCTATCGGGAGTGGTACAAGACGTGACATCTGGGCACAAAAGCCGAAGTGGGCACCGCCCTGCGGTCCCTTTGCTCTACGTGACGCAGCAGCGAACAACAGGGAGGGGGTAGGGTTTAGGATGGTCGAAATGGCGGCCCTTCCCCTGTCGAGCGGAGGTATGCGGATGATGAGCACCGAGGTGGCTGTTCCTCCCGAGTTTGTCGCTGCTGCCGAAGAGGTGTTCCTTCGTATCGGGGACCCAGGTCGCGTCAAAGCCGTCGACGAACTGGTATTGAAGAGCATGAGAAATGTCCCTGCGGTCGACATACGCTGGGTCGCTCCTGATAGCCTAATGTCGTCCAACGGTGAGGATGTCGAGCACTTGCTCGCTGCGCATCTCGCTGATCATGCTCTCCACAGCGAGCGGGGTCGTTACAACGCTAGGGCTCACCGGGGAGACGTCGCTCACCTCGTTGACGCTTTGGACTACCCTTCGTCCCCGTTCCTCCCCGGGCATGCCGCGCACAGCCAGCAGAGAATGGGCAGCGAACCTTGACGTGCTTCAGGCGGTCCCTCCGCAGCAAATCCGTCGCATCAGGATCGGCGTCATCGTCGACGAAGGCTGCAGGTATGAAGACGCGGTGCAGCAAGTGAAGCAGTTGAAATGGGCGGGGCTGGGGCCGGTTCTAAGGGCGCTCACGGGGCTGGACGTCGTCGAGGGGATGGTGGTTGCAGCGGACAAGGAGTTGGACAAACAGATTTGGGACGTCGTGTGGCGGGGGCTGCGTAGCGTGGGAGCGGGCGATGGCAGTCGCCTGGTACGTGGAGAGCCAAAGATTCTATAAATCCAGGACGCCATGAGACTTTCCCCCTAGCTGTAAATTTACATTAAACCATGTCCGGCCTGTCCATTTCTCTGTCTAAATATCCTTCAGACAGGCCATGTTTTCCGTAGTCGGGCGCATATGCTCATCGATTTAGTTGTTCCATACCGTGCCAATCAGCAAGAGCTATATGCCTGTTATGCGGGCGACTCGAAGGGCAGCCGTGTGGCTCATGAATGGAACGTGCAGGTAGCCGAGACCGCTTGTAGGCGCGTGTGTACGCCCCGATTAAACCGATCGCCGCCCGGTGCTGCCTGGCTCCGCCTCCGAGCTCCGGAGCGCTTAATCAACCAACCCAGTGCCACTTAGCTTAGCCTTAATTATGTACGAATCGACTTCCACACCTAAATAGCAGCTAAGCTGAGCTTTTATTTGCAGGGGTGCAGCTAAGCCTGTCTAGTTACCTGGGAATGACGCGCTCGAGATAGCGACATGCTCTCTGGAGGAGCTTGCGACCGAGGCTAGCATTTATTGCACTTGCTATCGGGTTGTCACGCTGGCAACGATGACGACAACGGTAAATGAAGTGGCACGGCGGTAATGATTAACGTGGGGGCGGTCAAGGTATGTGCACCAGATACCCCTTAGGTTTGTGTGGGTGTGTCGTTTACACGAGGCCAAGTTGATAAACTCCGACACCCACAGGCCATGCGCTCCCGGAAGCAGCCTCATGTTTCAAACTGCCACCGCTGTGCTCGTGTTCAGTCCGATACATTCGAACATCTGATAGAACGCTGAAACTACAGCGGTTTTGAGTACGTATAAAACTCTAGCTGGTTAAGCTAAGAATATATGTAGCAGGCCTCAGTGGCAGTGTGTTCATTGCCGAATGCACGGTTTTGGCCGCTCTGTGTCAAATACGGACACATATGGACCCCTCCACGGCGAAGAATGGTCGCGAGAACGGGGACTCGGTGCATTAGGCGAGGGTACAGCTATCTCTATCGGTACACGGGCATCAAATTAATCTGACTGTGTTCAGCTCGACCACCGCTACCAATGCGGAAGGTCTTGTATTTTGGTGCCTCGTGTACTATCACGTTGAAATTTGCTGCGGTGCCGCTCCTGCACCCAACAAGTATCGAAGATGCTATTGGCGTTGGTTGGCACCCGCAGCCCAAGAACTTCACAGCGTATCAGCATCGGTGCTTATCGGCAACTGGCCGACTGAAGGCGACCTTGCATGTAGATAGCTTGTACTCGCACAGCCCAAGTATTCACTATCGATGTGCAATTTCTGGCCATTTGTGAGGGATGTATACGTGACCCACGCCGGCACTCGACTGATTAGGCGCCCAATATATACGACCGCGTTATTGCCTTTGACGCGAGCTGCCTCTCAACACGTTGCCTCTTGCATATCCACCGTTCGTCACACTGAAGATCCCTTGCATTCGTGTCGCTCGGTTTTCCTATCTCTCCGTTCGCCACCATCCTCTGCCCACATTCTCCGCGATGTCTCCGAGCTCGGGAGACTTAAAGCTTCCTGCGCATCTGCAGGATGCTCGCCCGTCATCTGCTCCCCCACTGCCCTCCCGCAGTCGCACAGAGCCCGACCCTCCAACGAGGACCCCACCAGAACCTCCCACTCATCCTGCGGTTCAGCGAGTTCTCAGCGAGGCAACGACTCAGCCATCCAAAGCGCAGCCCGCCGCAGAGGAACTCGACATTATGCCCCAGCTACTTCGTTCAGGGCCGTCGGTCGTAAAGACGAGGCAGGGGAGCGTGCTTTCTCGTGGATTCATTCTGAAGACGGACTATTGGCCATCTGGTATGTGCTAAATCGCGTTTGCTATTCATATGACTCGATCGACCGTCGACGACCCCACTCCGCAGGTCGTGCCATGGATCTCGAGCTGAGTATTCATGGCGCACCCAACTTCCGCGCCCCAAAGGAAGGAGATCTGAACGTCTATGGCGTTGCACAACCCCGCACACAAGGTCTCCGAGGCATCCTGTCGGTGCTGAGGTGCCGACCCAACACCCCGAACCCGACTCATGTCATCTGGTTTTCGACTCGTGAAGAGCCAGTTGGTGCGGAACATCATATCTGCCTCGCACATACGTCAATTAAAGCTATGCATCCCCTACCTCGTGACACGTAGTCTACATCTCCGGCCGACCATTCGTTCTCCGTGACGCTGCCGAGCCCCGGCGGACGCTGAAGATGTCTGACCGCGCGGAGAACCTGGAAGCCATCGAGCAACGTCTGAAGAACGATATCCTCGCTGAGGCACAGAAGTATGTTCATCCCCAGCTATCCTACGCGCGCGCTCACAGCTCCAAGGTACGGCGGCCTGGTCTTGACGCACAACGAAGTCGGTGAGCGCAAAGCATGGTGCATGACCTCATAGAAAGATGCTGATATGTGGCCTTGGTAAGCTTCCGACTCCGGCGACGGCGCTATCTTGCCCACATGGACCGCGGTCGATGTCGCGAATGTCAAGACGATGCGCGAGCTCATGGACGGCATGCGCCAGGATGGATGGAACGTCGATGTGCGCATATATACTGATCTTAGATTGTAGCTCGGTCTAACGGGATCTTCCCCAGTATTATCGGTAGGTTGCGAAACACCAGGTTTTGGGATGATCTTTATTGAGAAGAACGCAGAATCCCCATTTCGCCGGACCGTCCCATAGAGGTTCGTCGTGCTGCGCTTCAACTATCTTGTCGTCGTGTCTAACGTTTTCCTCGATAAGGATAACTATCTAGACGCATATACCCACGTCATCCGACGCGCGGACCCGCTTAAGACCGCGCTGATCTTCAATTGCGGTCAGGGAGCTGTTCGGACGACGTTCGCAATGGTTGCGGCCTGTATAGTCCGCAGGAAACAGCTGATAGAGCGTGGCTTCGACGATCCATTCCCTGGAAGGGCCAGCAGTGGACGATCCGGGGTCAGCACTGTGCGTACTGCTGATCGGCTCGCGCCAAATTCGGGCTTACTCTTATTTATAGCCTTCGGGGAGCCAAGTCGCGGATATCCGCTTGATACAGTCGTTGGAGCAAGCTAGCCTACAGCAGGAACACAATCGTTCACTTCTGAGGATAACATCGATTCTGCAACAATGTCCGTTCATCCTTGTTCACCTTATTCACCTTTACTCAGCGTCGCCCTGAATTGCTGTTACATCTCTAGGTCTTCAAGCATCTAGTTCGCAGTCTGCAATAGAGCTTCTTCTGACTAGACCAGAGCTCCTAACCAGTCTGCGGAAGGCGCACATGGGAAATTACGGCATCATCCTCAGCCTACTCGGCTGTCTCGAGCACGGACTCAAAGCCAAGAAGCTCGTAGATTCTGTAATCGACTCATGTACGCACTCAAACCTTAACTCTGCTCTGGTAGAATGCTCGCTCACCTATTGCACTATAGGTGACCAGGTCACGAACTTACGAGAAGACATTTTCATGCACCGCATCCGATATTCTTTAACGTCGAGTATGAGCGAAGAGGAACGGGAGAATTTCCTGGACAAGGCTATCAAAGCTCTAGAGAAATAGTAAGCAGGGACTCTGTCCGTTCGATTTCCTTGGTCGCTGATAACTTCGTAGCTTCTTTATAATCGCTTTCGCAAACTATGTCGAAACAGAAAGCGGTCTCACACAAAGCTTCTCTAGCTGGTTGGAGGTACGACACTTGCGCGTTCTCGTGATAAACTCTGACAGAAGGATTTTCTAGGCGAGAACAGAAATTTGGAAGTAGGTCGAATTCGGTTCTAGCGTGTGGTGGATATTGACCTGCTGTACAGTCAGATTATGTTCCTGCGTAAGACCCATGGGTCTAGACTGAACATCTTCCAGCCTATCAGCGACCTCTCCGCTCTCTCGAAGTCTAGTTCTGAGACTCGTGCGCTGGTCGCCGGCCAGAAGAACGATGTCGCGATAGCGGGAGGTCAGATTTTGGGCGACGAGTACTCTGATCACGTCGTGAAGGTGCGAGTATTCTCGTTTCATATGCCAGTATGTTGCTCATGAGCGCGAGCAGAACCGCAGTGGCATCATCTTGCGCGAAGGCACGCTCCTCAAGTCCGACCAATGGCTGAGAGAGTCGCAGCATGTCTCGGACGGCGTTCGCGGCGCTATCAACTTCCGCAACATCCCCGGCACCAAGATCTATGCTCTCGGTCAGCCGACGCTGGAAGCCATCGATGAGGTGGTGAAGCGCGTCAAGGATGCGAATCCGTCCGATAACCAGATTCTCTGGATCACCCTAAGAGAAGAACCTATCGTGTACATCAATGGTGCCCCGTACTGTCTGCGGAGGGAGCGGTTCACTCTGCGCAACATGAAAGGTACTCATCCATAATCCCTCGCACGAGCTTTGTACTGACGTCTCCGTCCAGACTACGGAGGGATCTCGGCATCTCGCCTCGAGGTACTTGAGGAAAGGCTGCGCGACGATGTCCTCGCCGAACTCGCTTCCTTCGGCGGAAGGCTTCTTTTGCACACGGAAACCCGGGACGGTAATGTCATTCCGGTGTGGGAGGAGGCCGACCCCGAGAACGTCTCCGTCCCCAAGAGCATCATGGCCTCACGCAAGAACGCTGGCGGCGTTGAGCTCAAGTATGCGCGTGTCCCTATCACTGCGGAGCGTCCTCCCGACTTCTCCGACCTCACCGACCTTATCGACGTTGCCATGCGCTATCCTAACGCCCCGATCGTCGTTAACTGCCAGCTGGGTCGCGGCAGGAGTACGATGACGGCAGTGAGTCGTCTCAGAGCACTCACTGTCGTCTTTTGGATACTGAGAACCTGCATTCAGATTATCCTGGTGCTCATCCAGAAATGGCTAGAGGAGGCAAACCGCATCACAGCACCTACTACTCCTCATCTCAGCCGTTCGATCACATTCTCGTCTTTGAACGACACCGAGCTCGTTAGACCGGATCGCCATTCGTATCAGACCATCAATAGTCAGTATATTTCTGTTGTCCGGCGACCCTTGTCTGACCTCGGCTTAGACCTCCTTCGCGTCATCAGGAAGGGTCCGAATGTCAAGAACGCAGTCGACGATGCGATTGACCAGTGCTCAGAAGTATTCAACCTGCGCGACTCGATCGAGGAGTCTCGCAACCGAGCTGAACAAACTTCCGATGAGCGACAGAAGCGGCAGTACGCTCAGCGCGGGCTGCAGAACCTGCGGAGATACTTCGAATTGATCGTGTTCCAAGCGTACCTGCGAACTATCGAGCCAGATACGATCAACTCGCTGCCTAGCATCGAAACCTTTGTCAATGAGAGGCCAGGTACGTGCAGCAGAGGTCGGTTGAACGACAGCCCTGTGTCTGACTGCATGATTCTAGTGATCAAGACATTCGAGAAGGAGCTCATGGCCGAAGGCGTCCAGGCTCTCAAGCCACTTGAGCGGGTCGACGTCCGTGAAGGCATGCCCCTGCCAGACGAAGTGAAGCAAGTGGTCGCCAACCGCTCGGGAAGCATTCTGTCCGCCTCGACTATCCTCAAGAGCGACTTCTTCTCGAATCTACAGAAGATGAGCCTGCCAGAGTACGCCCCATAGCTCGATACTTGCAAGAATGCTCCTCACATATATCTTCAGACGTATTGATGGTGCCCCCAACTTCCGTCGCGTGCCCCTAGTCTTACACCGGCTACGATCCGGCTCAGCTTCGCCTGTTGAACCGCAGTTCGCTCCCTCTGGCGACGACAGTAAATGGGTCTGCGGCAGGTGGGTATCCCGCACCGGATAGTGTTCCATGTCTGACGCATATTCCTAGCGGTATGCCAACTGTACAAGGTTTGCGCAGGGCTTTGACGCGAGTCGACGCGGGCCCTGACGGCCACAACAATGTCCTTTGGACATCGCTACGCGAGGAGCCGGTAATCTACGTGGCAGGAAGACCACACGTCCTTCGTCTTGTGGACAAGCCACTGGAGAACGTCGAGTAAGTCCAGGGCCATTAAACACGTGAACGTTACTAACGCACTGCAGAGCTACCGGTGTTACGACCGAAGTCGTCGAGCGGATGGAGGAGAACTTCAAGCAAGACATCCTCCGCGAGGTGCGCGCAGGCGGTGGTCGTATCCTTCTCCATGACGAAGTTGAGGAGCGACCTGGCGTTTTCACCATCATTCCGATCTGGGAGGACGTCTCGGAGGCGGATATCATGACGCCCAGAAACGTCTTTGAGCTCATGGTCAAGGAGGGCTATCACGTCGACTATGATCGCGTGGCTGTGGTAAGTCGACCCTCACTAACGCTCCTCTTCAGGTGTTAACTTACTTGTAACTCCACAGACTGACGAGCAAGCACCTTTACCGGACGCCCTTCAACGGCTTCTCGAGCGCGTGCAGAGCGGTCTCGATGTTGCTGGCGACTTCATATTCAACTGTCAGATGGGCCGTGGGCGCACTACCACTGGCATGGTCACAGCCTGCCTCATCGCGACGACTTCGAAGTGGGAGAAGTGCGAAGACCACGCACCCACTCCGGAAGACATGGAGAACACGGAGATATACGACTCCATGGACGGCTACTCTGAAGAGGAAGCCTACCTGCAGGGTCTGTGTCTGTGTATGCGTTGCTCGTGTGACCACGCTGACCGTGTACCTAATCACCAAGGGGAGTACAAGACGATCCTCCAACTCGTCGCTGTGCTCTCGCATGGCAAGGTCGCGAAGCGCCTGACCGACCAAGCCATCGACCTCATGCAAGACGTGCAGAACCTTCGCAAGGCCATCTACGAGTGCGTACTGGCCCGCATCCACGAATAACGCATGCCTGACCGCATTCTGCAGCTACAAGCTGAAGGTCGATGCCGCGGAGAAGGGCAGTGCGAAGCAACGCAAGCTGCTCAACCTCGGCATCAACTATCTGTACGCATTTCCTCGCAGCACTTGGTCGTGTGACTGACATAACGCCAGGTACCGCTACGGAACCCTGATCGTTTTTGCCAACTACCTCATCGAGATGAGGGAACGGGACGACGGGCCAGAGATATCCTTCCCCGACTGGCTCCACGAGCACCGCGAGATCACTCGCCTGCTGACCAGACGGTCCCTGGACTGAGTGCTGGGCACTTGACATTTTGGTTATACCCCTGCTGTAGTTGTAATCCGGTGTAATGTATCTTACCTCCTACATCCTGCACGCATCGTCATGCAAGAACCCAGAGCTTGAGCATACAGGGTCTCGAGTCCGACAGAGAGACGTATAATCACAGCGAAAGCGAATGTCTATGTGCAAGTCCTTCCCAGGCGGATAGCAAGCGCACTGAAGAAGATTAGAGGAGCTAAACGAGTGGACAGGTAGGGAAAGGCAGCCGAAAGTACTCAGAGTACTACCATCGAACGACGGACGAACTTGGGGCCAGCAGGCATTACACGACGACTTGCATAGGGTAGCGATGGGTCTCCAGGCCTGGTAAAAGGGTCTGGCGGTGAGTAAGAAGGATGCATTGGCCGAATGAATAACAACAGAGCGCGGACCGATGTATGCAGATTGGATGAGGTGCTTGCAGAGGGGTATCTGTCCATGAATCCGATCTGTCTAGTAGAACAACCAAACGACGCTCGAGCCCGAGTAGACACAGTATCCTCAGTTCGGATGGTCCAGCCAGCCTTTTCCGCTTCTCTCGTCACACGCCCGCCCCTCAGTATCCCTGGTGCAGCCCCGGCGGCGCGCCCCCGCCGTACCCGTACGCCGCCTGTGGGCCGGGCGAGGCCCTGCCCGCGAGCGCCATCCCGGGCCCCGGGCTCATAGCGCGCGGCGACGGACTGCTCCGTCCCGTCTGATCGGTGAGATACGCGGCTTGGGGGCCAGGTGACCGCCTGCCTGCGTCGTACGCCATCTGGGGCCCTGGGGACCGCCGGCCGGGGTCGTAGCCCATTGGCGGCGCGGGGCTTCGCGTGCGGTTGATTTGTGTCATGGGTATCGCCTCGCCGCCCGCGATGGACACGTTGTCGCCGTCCGAGAAGGCTTGAGGGACGGGCCCGCTGTAAGGGTCGTAGAAGGCGCCGCTGGGGTCGTCGCGATATGGTTGGTTGGGGTTTAAGTGTGGGAGAGGTGGCACGGCGTACGGGTCTTGAGCAGCATTAGGTGCATACAGGTCAACAGCGGACGCCGCGGCAGAGGGAGCGAAGCTGCCTGCGCGGCTGTCAGGGCGCGTCAGGTTGACCTGAGAGTTGGTTTCGAAGCCTGCGTTGTCCCCACGTTGTGTTGGCAGTGCGTGGGGATTCTCGCCGTGCGCGTTCAGTTCCGGCCATTTGATAGCTTCGCCTGCGGAGCAGCTCAACACGCGCACACCACGGTATGTACCACGGCAACATACCATCATCAAAGTCGTCTGCGTTCCGTTTCCTAGTGAACTTCCAGATGACGAACGCGATAATTCCAATGAGCGCAATGCCGCCTGCGACAGAAAGACCAATGATCGTGGAGGTGCCGACGCCCTTGCTGCTATCGTCGTCGCTGCCTTGATCTGCACCAGATGTGGGGCTCGATGCCGGGGAGCTCGCGCCAGACGCGGGCACAGTAACGACCACCGTCGTCATCTCGCCATCCTGGTCGGTGCTGACCGAGTTGGAGAGCGTGTAAGACGGAGGAGGAGTGTTGGATGGTCCAGAGGGCGACTTTGTGTTGGACGGGCCAGAGGGTGGTGATGCAGAGCTTGAGCTTGAGCTAGTCTGGGATGCGCTGTTCGAGTTCGAGGTTGGAGATGGTTGGCCTTGTGTCGGCGACTGCGCGGGCGACGCTGTCGAGCTTGAGGACGAGGAGCTGGATGATGTCTGCGCTGCGCTTGAGGTCGAGCTGGTCGAGCTCGCCCCCGTCGAACTCCCGCTTGGACTCCCACCGCCGTCGTTTCCACCTGGTCCCGGTCCAAGAATCAGATCTCGCGGTGCTATCTGCTGGCTCTCCGGGGCACTGAGCAGGTCATAGCGGGGGACGAGCGTGAATATGAGGAGACATGAGACACATGCGAGGAGGACAAGGCATCGCGTTGGAGTAAAAGGCCTAAGCATCGAGCTGGGTAGAGAACGGTATTAAAAGTGAGTGTTGTAATGCGCCACGACTGTCGAGTCTCTAGGTCGTCGTGGTCAGCGTCGTCGGCGGTGGTCGTGGTGGTCGATGGAAACCAGCTTGTCGACGACGCACAGGTGAGATGGATGCGGACGAAAGGGCGATTTATTTATTTTAGGTCCGTTAGCCTTGTTACCCGGTGTGAAAATACCGAAAATGGAAAATCGGAAGAATTAAATCGCCGTGCGATACACCGCTTCCGAACTTGCTGATATTGGACCACAGCCGCCGTGCAACCAAGGCTGTGTCGGCCAGAGTTGCCCAGAAGAACACGGTCCCACGACACCGCCGCGTCCACCACAGGGCCCATGTGATCGCGCCGAGGGCTAAACTGTACAGTGTCACACCGACGAAGATAATATTCCGCGACACACGACGGTAACCATTACTTGCTATAGTACGGTGCGTAGATGTCCTTTGTGCATAGATGAGTGCAGATGCCGAACCAGAGGAGCCTACAGAAGCATAGCAGACTTGTGAACTGCTTTAGAACAGACCGCCAGCGGGCACCTTATCGCACTGGCCCACTGACGGGGGAACTGCGGGCTGCGGGGCCATCATGAGCTGTGGACAGCCCGTCAGATTCTTCATAACGGCGGGCCTAAGACTGAAGCACGTACGCGGATCGTCTGGAAAGACGTGTAGGCCGCAGCAACACAGCCAAAGACCATAAGTGCGATGTCCGCCAGCTTCTGCTTGCGCGTCCGGGCGCAAGCCTTGTAGTGCAGCATCGCGGGATAAACGTAGCACAAGGGCACGCTGCGCAGGGTCTCAGATACGGCATCGAAGACAGCGTGAGACGGTGACTGCTTACCAGGCGAAGCTCCCAACGAACGACACGAATTTATCGAGGTCGGCCGCACCAACGTAGCTGAGGCAGGCACAGAACGCGACGACCATGAACCGGAAGATATTCTTCTGCCACTTGACGCGCGTGTCCATCTTGCCGCTGCGCTCGAAGATGCCGTTCTCCATGATGCGGACGGCGGGGAACAGCTGTAGGGGCACTGACAGCATGATCGCGAGCGAGTACAGGAATTGCACCGCCTGCGTGAACTTGCTGGTCGTGTCGAGATTGACAATGACGACGGTCTGGACATCCGCGCCGAAGGTGAGGTACGACATCACACCCGCACCGCAGAACAGGACTACGAGACAACGTCAGTCTTTCCAGGGGTCTCACATCTCAGATGGACACGCACCCATGAGAGTTATCATAACGCCCGAGAGTACAGCGGGGAATTTGCGAGGCTCCTTCATCGCGTCGGTGATGGGAATGACCTGGGATGCTATGTTAGAGTGATAGTCGCGCTGGCGTAGTGCCGTAGTGCAGACTTACCAGGCCAATACCCTCGAAGGAGAAGACAGCCGTTCTAAGGGATGTTGGTTAGTTCACGTACTGTACACTTGCATTGAGATACGCACCCGATGAGCAGAGGCCAATCCTTGGCGTTGAAGAGCTCGACCTTCGCGGGCCCACGATTCGCGACAATGGCAGCTTCGCTCCCGAAGATGTAGATCAAGCCAGCCAAGATGAACGCGTCGGCAACGAGGGCCGTTGTGCTGAGTTTCGCGAGATTCCTGATGAGAGCCAGGGGCAGGAAGATGACCATCTGCAGTAGGATGAAGTATTGGATGCCGAGTAGTTTAGCACAGTTGGTGATGGCCAGGGTAAAGGCTTGCAAGTTCTCAGAGACGAAGATGATGTATGCGCTGACGAAGCCGATTTGGGAGATGGTGATGGAGAATAGGATAGCGAAACGCATCCACTTCCCGTAGAGCGCACCGCCAATATCACCGAAACTACCAGACACGACGAACTTCGCCTTGACGAGAAGCAGGAATGAATACAGAGAGATGAGAGCAATGAATGTCAAGACTGCCGAGGAGAACAGAATGCCGCCGTTGAAGAAGCTGTAGTGAAACAGTACTGGTGAGCAGGTGTCGATGCAAGGTCGCAGATGATGACCACTCACGCTTTGCCAAGGAATAGAACACCGGTGCCGACGAACGACTTCAAAAGCTGTCGAGCGAGCGGTCAGCCTCCACACCATACAGCTCCTGAACTATGAGCGTACCATAAGCACTGCTTGGGTGACTGAAGCATCACCATGCGGACCAACACTCGCGCGGCGTCTGCGAGACGTTGACCTTCTGAGGAGCGGCGACTGCTCTGTGGGCTTCGCCCTGTCGTCATCACGCGCTCCTGCCGAAGATGACGGGATACCATCCTCTCCACCAGGAAGCGGAGAGGTGGCACCATAAGGCGTTTGGCCCGGGGCAGGCGTGCCAATGTAGTCTGGTGTATAGACTTCTTCGTCTTCTTCTTCTTCGAGATCCTCTCCGGCCTACGGAACTAAGATCAGCGGGATTACACGCGGCCTCCCCGTTGGAACTTACGAAATGACCAAAGATATACAAGAACTCGATGAAATTACGCAGCATGCGCGGCTCCTCCTCCCCACGCTGCTGAGCCTGCAGTGCCAGGTAATTCCGCCTAAATCCGCCAGGCTCGTGAATGTGTTCAAATGATGGGTGCGGCGCAGACGTCGTCGAACCAGCGTACGACGCTGCACGGGGACGTGCCATTTGTCGCTGTTTGTCGGCATGCCACTTGTATATACTATGACTGCAGGGGCAATGGTGTCAGCGTGACTCTTCCAGGAACCATGAGGTGGACACTGCGGATCCAAGGGCACCCGATGGGATACACGTGCGTCTGAACCTGAACCATGAGAACTGCTAGTCAAAGGCAACTCACGTTACATCTGCGCCCGGCGCGTGGTATGGTACAGGGAATGGTTCGGTGTCTTCACGTTGAGGACGTAGCTGGGACGAGGAGGGCTGTTTCGAGAGCTGGCCGCTATCCGAACCTCCACTGACGGAACCCCGCGGAACATCATCGCGTGAGATGAGATGCTTCCGAAGTATCCTGGCCTTCTCCTCGTCCGGCAAGTCATCGAGGAGGTTCACATCTCCACTGGCAGGCGTGCTAGGCCTACGGGCAGACGAGCTGGGAACGGCCATTGAAGGTCTCCGTGACGACCCTTCGCCTTGAGCGAATGGCCCTGCGAGACCAGGGCCTCTGGGAGTGCCGAATGGTGTAGATCGCGACGGGATGTTCGGTGGAGGCGGTGTTCCCGTATACTGCGCTCGCAGCATACGCGGGTTTGGGGAACCAGACACGCTTGGACTGCCGCTGGTGAAGTCGCTAGCATTGAGGCGTGGACTGTCGTTCCTGATGTCGAGAGGTTTGGACGGCGAGGGTTTGTTGGACGAAGACGGAGGCATGGTGGTGGTGATGGTGGTGGTTGAGGAGAAAGAGACGAATGCGGGGCCTTCGCGTTCGTGCTCGTCCACCAGCGGCACTCTATTGCCGGAGCGCCCTCCTCGGGCGCCTGCCTTTTGATGCCCGATGGGCCTCGGTGCCTTCATTTGGTAACTCTCTTGCTTCGTATGTCAAGACGTGTACAACGGGTTCACATGTTATCTTCAACAGCAGTTCATTTGACAGCGAGACAGAAAGGTAAAGAATTAGCGAGAGATGTCGTCCATCGCGAAGGGCACTACAGCAGCCTGGTGATTCTGCGTACAGAGCACATGTCCACGAGGTGTGGCAAGGCTTGTTCTTCGATGTCTGCCACCCGCGTCACCGCCATTTCGTGAAACTCCAGGTATGTCACCTGAGCCAAAGGCATTCCCGGCACCTGCTGTCCGGCGGCGATACTGCCTCGCAAAACGAGAGTGTCGATAGCCGCGAAGCACCTCAGGATATGGAGGTCGTCGGTAGCGTCCTTATCTGTCGGATCGTACTGCTGCTCGATGACCAGTCTCTGCAGTGACTCCTTGAGCATGCGGTGGTTCGGGACAAATGCTTTGCAAGGATACCCTGAGAGCTTCACGCATTGCAGCGTCAGGGTTGTGAGATTGGGAAGGTGTTTGAGGATTTTGAAGAGGTCTCGGCACCTCATCTCCTCGTTCTGTGCCCAAGGGAAGAACTCGTGAATGTTGCCATTTTCATCTATATTTTCTCGAGTGGAAGTCAATGTGAGCTCTTGAACGGAGCGAGACAAGCGCTTCCGGCTTCGACTCTGCTTCCGGAGGATAGTAACGAGGTCCTCGAAGTACGTCCTCAGTACCAGCCGCCGGAATAGAATCCGCGTCGCATTCGCAGACAAAGACTTCGAGAGAAATGTACAAGCTTTGAGCGAATCGATTGGCTCTCCTCGTTTATCGACGGTATCGCGAGGGAGGAAAACGAGGATTTTGTCGAGAATTTCTGACGGAAGCGTATCCAGAGTTGGCGCAATTGCTAGTGCTTCGTCGACCATGGGGGTGGGTATGGAGATGGAAAGGGACGGTGTTATTGCCTGTGCTATATATACGGAAGCCTACACGTTCAGTGATAAAGGTACATTCGTTGTGAAGAGTACTCATTCGTTTCTATTCAAGCCTCTAGATCGAGCGGCGCCACTCCGAATCCCGAGACTTCCAACGACTTCCTGATATTCATCCATGCATTAATCGCCGCCTTGGTCTCATATTCAAGATCCTCTTGTCCAATCATGACGTCACCAGGGAACATTGTGCTCAGGATCCCGCACACTGTTCCGTTCGCAGGCAGCTTGCCCTGCCGAATATACTCCCGGATCGTCATGAGTGTACAAAACGAGGTGGCAGACAGGGAGCAATGCTAAAGACACAATCAGCGCCTTTGTCTCACATCCAGAAAATAGTGCAAGGCGTACTCCTGCTGAGTCCTGTTGCAGGACTACTGAGTTTTGGAACCCTTTCGAGATCCTCCGAGCGCTGTACGAAAGTCAGCGTCGTCATCGCGACAGCAAAAATTGTACGAAAAACGTACTGCAAAATAGGTGTGATTGGGTCTGCAGTATTACCCACGAGCAAAATTGGGAATGACGTGTTCGCGACGAATGCGCCCGTGTACCTCTCTGCGGCGCGGATCTTCCAGCCACTACATGCCACTCGTCAGACACAGGAGACGATTCCGGAAGCCACACGCACGAGCACTGCCCCCGAATCGGCCACATGTCCGCAAACTCGGAAAGCTCCGCCATCTTGCTGTACTCCGCCTCCATATCCTCGAGCGTCTCGAACCGCGGCCCCGCGTCGGCGCACGCGATCGCAGCCTTCGCGTCCGCGGTGTTCGCCACGCGCGGCGCGGGCTCGCCGGGGCATGCGCACTTGAAGGGGCTCCGCGTCGGGACGATGCGCGCGACGCGCGCGAGCGGGAGGGCGTCGCCGCGCTCGGCGGCCGCGAGCGCGTCCAGGAGCTCCATGGCCGGGTACCCGTCGCCCCGGCTGTAGGGCGCGGCGAGCAGCCGGAAGAGCGCCTCGCGCGCGACCTTGTAGTCGATCAAGCCGTAGTTCTTGCCTGTGTCGTCGTAGACAGGCATGGGACTGCGCTTGAGGTGGGTATAGATGGCGGTCAGGCGGGCGTGGATTTCGTCGGTCGTCGTTTCGTACAGGGCGCAGGCTTCGGGACCTGCGGAGACGCAGCCATCGAGGACCATGCGGAGTGCTTTGTCGGTGTCGCGCAGCGCACCGGACCAGGAACCGTTGTAGTAGTCTTCGACGTCCGCAACACCTGTAACGCGGGTGAGCCCGCGATTCAAGTAAAGATCCACTGTTACTCACCGTCGATGACCATTCTTTCTACGTGGTTCTGCGAAGCGGCTCTGTTAGAATCTCCGGTCAGACGACAACGCGCAATTCAGTCACTCACCGGGAACATGGCAGCGAATCTAGAGATGACACGGGTCCCTATATCAATGCTACAGCTAAATCGAACTGAGATAGCACTTACGTAGAGCCGAGAATTGTGCCGTAACTAGGCGAATATATGCTGAGAGAACGCACAAGAAGCACGGCGTCGAATGAACTCACGAGAAGCCCCAGTACTGCAGCTTCTCACTGCCGTGGGCGCGTACGATGTTGAGCATATCTCTCGCCACGATGGCTGTGCTAACGTAGGGCGCCGAGTCCTGGGCGGAGACATTGGCTACAGCCCCATAGACCTGTGCGTTGCCATAAATGCGGGCGATAGCATCTACTGTCGAGTTTGGTGCCGGGCTATTTTGCTCTCTAAGACGCCAGGCCGCCCCTTCCGCGCTGTCCGGGAATACCACGACTTGCGGAGTCGTGCGCGAAATGCCCCTGTGTGCTGTTTAATTATGAGTCATATCAAAGAAATAGATAACGAACCTGGGATCAAAGCCAACGATATCATACTCATCGCCAAGTAGTATCTGCAGGGATGACCCCACGCTTCTAATCAGATCGACCCCAGACCCGCCGGGTCCACCTGGAGGCGTAAATAAAGGTGTCTAGTCCAGAAGATGGTAGGATACCTGGGTTGAATAGGATTGGACCCCTGTACCGCTTGTCGTCCAGGGATAATTTGGAGGGGATTTTTACGATGGCGATTCCTGCCTGCGCACTAGTCGGATTGTCGTAGTCAAGGGGCACCTGCGGGGAACGAGGTCGTACGTGGTCCCCCAGAGTAAATTATCGAATGAGGGCGCATGCTGACCATCATACGAGCACACTGTGCTCCGGAATAGCATGAAACCCATGTCAGGGACTCCACGTTGCTGGCGGGCACCTTTCGGACCCATGTTAGTCTGGTAAGGCTCTGAGCTGGACTGGATAGCGACTTACTGTATGCCAAACAGACTCTACACTCTCGGAGGAGACGCAATGATGATCGACACCGAGTATAATGCCTTCCGTCTTCACGAGGCCGACGAAGAGCTTCCATAAGACAAACCCAATGACGGAGAGAAGTAGCGCATGCGACCAGAACTTCTTGCCGCGCTTGGGTCTGGTGTGCTGGGCTTGCACGGAGCCCTCGTGTTCGGTATTCTTGTTCATCGCGGGCTAAGACGCGTATGCGCTGCGCCGATGCAGCCCTTGGGCATTCGACAGGCAAGACACCGTCGTCGTCGCGTCCGCGTGAGACGCGACCGCCCAAATGGGCGCAGTGGCTGTTCACATTACGTTCGCGACTCACGCTACGCCTGCGCGCCACCTGCGCGCCTCGACGGCGTCAAAATCCTCATCGCGGCCTGTCTTTGCCAGACGTCGAATGTACGGCGCACATTTTTGGCGCAGCTTCTGATGTAGCATTGCATTGAGTGCAGGTAAATACATAACACAGTGTTCAACGGACATAAAGACAAGTGGTACATGATATCGGAACAATAAATTGTCTGGAGCCGCAGTGTTACATAATTGAAGGTGCCGGCGACAGGCACGACCTAGTATTCGCAGTCGGACCGCTCCTACCAAACTCTCCCAAGCATTGGGATCTTGTGCGCCGCGCTGATGTCCATCCATGCGCCCATCACTTCGCGGTCTTCGCCTTCGAGAGTCTGTAGTTTCTCCGTCAGGGCGTTGCTCGGGAATATACTACTGTCGACGCTGCAGATGGTCCCGTTTTGCGGAAGCTTGCCTTCCCTGAAGTAGTCGCGAATAGCCTTCGCGCTGCAGAGTGATGTCGCTGCGATCGTACAGTGCTGGTGTAAACATGAGTACCCTTTGCGGCAGGCAGGACAGAAGCTCCATACCCCTGCGGAATCTTGCTGCAGCACCACGGAATTATTGAAGCCGTGCGACATCTTCCAAGCGCTGCAAACGTTCGTTATGACATACCAATGCCTATGCTTCCGGTGATAGGAACGTACTGGGCTAGAGGAGTCACAGGGTCGGCGGTGTTCCCGATGATGAGCAGCGGGAAGGATGTGTTTGCAACGAAAGGGCCCGCGAATCGCTCTACAGGCCTCGTTCTCCATCCTCTATATAAGCAGTCAGCATAAAATTTTGCGTGAGGCTAGGAGAGATAACGGTTGAGGAACTCACGAGCAGGATATACGGATAGGCCACATGTCTGCGAATTCGGATATCTTACTCAATTGTCCATAGTACTCCTCCAAAATCGGGACGGTGTCGTCGCCACGCGAAGCGGCGGCATCACCACAGGCGATTGCGATGGTAGCGTCGAGGTTCGCCAGGGGTATGGGGCGAGGAGCTGGGGGTTCGCCTGGACAGTTGCAGCTGAAGGGCGCCTGCACTGGCACCATTCCAAGAATGCGCCCAAGCTCCAGTCCGTCACCCTTCTCGAGCTGCGCGAGGGCATGCAGGATGATTATCGAGGTATATATCGGAGTCATGGCCGTGACGCCGTATGGGAAGTATACCAGCGCGAAAAGCGCAGCTCGTGCCAGCTTGTAGTCGATGATTCCGTATTCTTTGCCCGTTGTGCCGTTGTAAACGGGTAGCGGCTGCTTCTTGAGGTTGGTAAAAATGGCGTTGAGACGCGCATGCACCTTATCCGAGGTCGACTCATAGAGTGGGCATTCAGGACCAGCAGAAACACAGGCGTCGATAATCATGCCGAGCGCCTTGTCGGTGTCCTGCAAGTTGTTCGCCCATGTGCCTGCATAGTAGTCGTCCGCGTCCACGACACCTGCACGAGTTAAGTAGATGGAAGTTGAATATGGACGCAGATGGGCATACCGTCAATGATAAGCCGACCGACATTATCCTGGTAGTATGTGAGCAAGCGAAGCACTACACGGCTCATAGAAAGTATTATCGTACCGGGAACATGGCAGCAAATCTGACCAAAATGTCAGTCGCATATGCAGCAAAGCAAGCTTCACAAGAACGTACGTGGCGCCGAGAATAGTCCCATATCTATGCGTTTCTTCGTTAGCTAAATGGTATACAAAAGGGCGAGAAAGACCTACGAAACGCCCCAGTACTGAAGCTTATCGGTCCCATGGGCACGAACGATGCTTAACATGTCCCTTGCTACCAGAGCCGTACCGACGTATGGCGACGCGTGGGACGAGGCCCTACCCGCAATAGCGCTTTGCACCTGAGCCCGTGCCCACAAGCGAGGCAGGGCGTCGGCGGACGTGTTCAAGCCGGGGTCTCCCTCCACGCGGATACGCCATGCTGCCGCCTCGGCTTCATCCGGGAAGAAGACAACTTGAGGGGTCGTACGCCCAACTCCCCTGACCTGTGTAAGATAAATTTCCAGGTAGGACGTGCAAGCAGCACCTTACCGCGGATCGAAGCCGATGATGTCGAATTCTTCACCTATGAGCCTCTGGAAGCTGTCGCCAATTTCCAGAGCGATGAAGCCAACGCCCGAGCCCCCGGGTCCACCTGCCCAAGTAGGATATAAATCAGTTAAAGGGATTCGGTCATGCAAGCTTGGCTGCGGATAAGCACCTGGGTTGAAGAGAATGGGGCCTCTGTACTTCTCGTCGCCGGGGCCGTACTTCGACGGAATCTTGACCATCGCGACCCCAGCTTGAGGACCGTCGGGCTTAGCATAGTCCAACGGGACCTTGGACACGATCAGCTTTTGTATCACTCACGGAACGCAGTAGCTGACCATCAAACGCGCGCACTCCTTGCCGGAGTAGCAAGAGACCCAGGACAGCGAGTCCACGGTACTGGGGGGAATCTGTTTGCCACCATCAGCAGGATGGTCAGTTGCAGATAATACTTGCACCTACATCATCCCAGACAGCCTCTGGGTCCGAGGGAGCGACGCGCAGTTCGTGCCGAGGGGACGCGTGCTTGTTGGTCAGGGCGCCGAGGAGACCCTTTGCCAGCGCGAAGCTGCCGACGAGCAGCAGGACGCGCCATAGTAGCGCGCCGCGAAGGCTTCTCTTTGGCTTCCTGTCTCCGAACGTCGGGTTCGCTACTGCGAGGTGCTTGTCGTCCATGGTGGATGATGGACGAGCGTAGGACGCGACTCATGCCGATCGCGCCTTTTATGCAAGACCGTGGGACGTGACCGCAGCTACTTGGTCGTGCGGTCACAAGCGGATGCACCCAATTGGAGTGCGTCATGTGGATCGCTGCGTAGATAGGGTGTGCGAGGGTACAGAATGCCCGGAGGGTCCAGACTGGGCCGGCGATTGAGGCGCGCCATTAGGAGGAGGAGACCCAGCGTGAAAGCGTACACGAATTAGACAGGCTTAAGGCTAAACACTTGTACAACGATTGTCGGAATTTCGCTCTGCGTCTTTCGCAAGTTGCACAGACGGACGGCGGTAGTGGTGGACGCAGTCGTTGTCAAAACCGACGAACGCGGAAACGTGAGCAGGTGTCAGGGGTCTCGTGCTCAGACCGGTCACCAGGCGAGCCGGGGTCCGCGAGGTACTTGAGAAGGGTGTGTATACTGGCATTCGGGAGCGCAGAACGTTCCAAACAATTTACAAAACTCTACCAAGCTTCGGAATCTCGACAGCCGCTGCAATCTCCTTCCACGCCTCCAGCACAGCGAAGTCCTCAGCGCTCAGGGCGTGCACGCGCGGGGCCACGGCATCCGTCGGGAAGATGGTGCTCTCGACGCTGCAGACCGTGCCGTTCTTCGGGAGCTTGCCGTCCCTGAAGTATTCGCGAACGATCTTGGCGCTGCAGAGCGAGGTGGCAGAAAGTGAGCAGTGCTGCATGGCGAGGTCTGTCAGTAGAACGCTCTGGAAAGTAGCGATGGGCGTACCCCTGCAGAGTCCTGATGCAGGACGACCGAGTTGTCGAAGCCTCGCGACATTTTCCGAGCGCTGTAACAAAGTAATGTCAGAAAAATCAAGCGTGTATGTCGAAAGAAGCCGTACTGGGTCAGTGGCGTCACAGGATCAGCAGTGTTGCCAATGAGGAGTAACGGGAACGATGTGTTTGCAACAAACGGTCCCGCGAACCGCTCGACAGGCCTCGCTCTCCAACCTCTGCAAATGCCAAGGGATGCGTTTCATCAGCTGGCAGAACTTGCCCCATGACATGCAGACACGTACATGCAGGCAAGCGTGACGGCCCACTGGTCCGCAAACTCGGTACCCTTTGCGAGCTCCTCAAAGAATTCCTCTAGGTCTTCAATGGTGTCGTCCGCATGTGCGGCATCGGAATCCGAGCAGGCGATGGCGGTGCTGGCCTCGAGCCACAGGAACGGAACGACGGTGGGCTTCCCGGGCTCACCGGGGCAGCTGCAGCTGAACGGCGGCTCGACCGGCACGAGGTGCGTGAGGCGCCCGAAGGGCAGCCCGTCGCCCTTCTCGACGTGCGCGAGGGCATTGAGGAAGTTTTGCGCGGGATAGTCGGCGCTGATGTTCGTGCCGCCGTTCGGCGAGTAGAGCAGCATGAAGAGCGCGGTGCGCACGAGCTTGTAGTCGACGAGCCCGTACTCCCTGCCGGATGTGCTGTTGTAGATCGGCAACGGCTGCTTCTTCAGGTTATCGAAGATGCTCGTCAAGCGTGCGTGCACCTTGTCCGTCGTAGATTCGTATAGAGCGCATTTCGTAGGTCCTGCGGCTACGCAGGCGTCGAGTATCATGCGAAGAGCGGTGTCGGTGTCGATCAGGTTGTTGGACCAGCTGCCGGCGTAGTAATCGTCTGCATCCACGACGCCTTTCAAAGAGGTTAGATGCCATGAAGACGCAATCGACGGGGCCAGTGTGCTTACCGTCGATGATCAGTCGTCCTACGTTGTCCTATATAACGATAGTCAGGCATTAGATCTGCAAAGCTCGATATTTACGCACAGGGAACATAGCGGCATAGCTGGAGGCAATGTCAGTCAATTGAAGTGAACTTGCGATATATAGAACGCGTACGTTGCACCAAGTATAGTTCCGTATCTAAAGGACTCATCAGCATCCATGAAAAGCGTATTACGAACGCGACGACTGACGAAAAGCCCCAATATTGAAGCTTGTCCTGCCCATGGGCCTTGACGATGCTCAGCATGTCCCTGGCAACCAACGCCGTGCTGACGTACGGCGACGCGTGCGCCGTCGTCCGATTCGCGATGGCGTTTTGAACCTGAGACCGCGCGTACTGACGTGTGAGGGCGTCGGCAGACGAGTTGATGAGCGGGTCCCCCTCCACGCGCAGGCGCCACGCGGCACCCTCGGCCTCATCCTCGAAGAACACGATCTGAGGCGTGGTTCGCCCGACGCCTCTGCGCGACATCAGAAGACGAGAACCGAGCAGAAGAGGAGGAGACCCACCGTGGGTCGAACCCGATGATGTCGAACTCCTCGCCGACGAGCTTCTGTAAGCCCGTGCCGAGCCTTATCGCCAACCCTACGCCTGAGCCACCGGGTCCACCTATAATGCGACTAAGTTCTTCCGTCTGGCATAGTCTCAAGGGCAGCCATAGCTTACCGGGATTGAGGAGAATCGGACCCTTGTACTTCTCGTCTCCAGGAGCAAGCTTCGATGGGACTTTGTATATGGCGATCCCAGCCTGCCGTCCACTTGGTTTGGAGTAATCGAGAGGGACCTATATCGGCGGTAAGACATTGATTAGAGGCAATCCCAGGGAACTGTACATACCATCAGCATCGCACATTCCTGCCCCGAGTAGCAGGGAGTCCATGACAATGAATCGATGCTGCTAGGCGGGATCTAGGACGCCAAGATGAGCACGGCCGGGACGCCTAAACAAGCAGACACACCTTGCTCCAGATAGCTTCTGGGTCATCCGGAGCGACGCGACACTCGTGCGGAGCTGACGCGTCCCGCCCACTGAGCGCGCTGACGACTGCCTGTGCGAGGGCAAAGCTGCCCACAAGCAGCACCACACGCCAAAAGAGTGCCTTGCGCGTGCTCCCGCGCGGCCGCCGCTCCTCGTAGAAAGGCTCGTCGTCGCGATGTGCCGTCTTCGTGTCCATGTCTGCCCACGTGTGAAGGAGAGCACGAACTCAGGGAGAGCCCGCTGCGAGCGCATCTTATGTACACCACCGTGGGACGCTGGCTGCAGCCGCGGCGCTGGCGGAGGTGACTCCGCAAAGCCTTGTACCGCGTGCTCCGCTGCGCGCGCAGGCCGCGCAGGGTGCGCAGGGCGCTGCGTGAGCTGCCATGCGGCGCACCCGGCGATACCGTGGGGTCGTGGACGCGTCGACGCCCTGGACCGATGCTGACATGTCGTCGTGCAGGAGCCTGGGCGGAGTACGGCAGTGATGCCCTGGTACGTTTCTGCAAGCCGCCGCGAAATGGGAGTTCTGGCTGCCCGGCGACAGTCGAGGTCAGGTAAGAGGTCAAGAAGACGAAAGTAGCTGCGAGAGTGCTCCCGCCTCCGGGCGCCTCTCTCCACGTGGCGCCGCCGCCAATCCCCCGCGGGCCCGCCCCTCGCGGCCTCCACCTTGGCCTTGACCTCCTCATCCCCCACACCCCATGGCGTCCTCACGCTCATCGAGCCATGTCGGGCTGAACTCCTCCTTCTACGGCTCGACCGCGTTCATCCCAGTGAACGGCAGCGGCGCGCTCGCGGACCCGGTCCTGCGCACGAAGATCCTGCTGATGGGCATGCGCCGGTGCGTCCTGCGGCTCCCGTTGCCCTGCGGGCGTGGCGCTGACGGTGCGCAGGAGCGGGAAGACGTCGATCCAGGAGGTGCTCTTCCACGCGCTCCCGCCGAAGCAGACGTTCTACCTCGAGATGACGACGCGCGTGTCGCGGCACACCTACGAGTGAGTGCGTCGCGCGCCCCCCGCCCACCTGTGCGCCGCTCACGCCCTGCAGCACTGTGATTCCGCTCGAGATATGGGACTGTCCCGGGACTGCGACCCTCGATACGCTCGAGGCCCCGCTGAGCCAGTTCTCGACGCTCGTGTTCGTGATCGACATTCAGGTGCGTCGTTCTGAACCCGACTGCGGGCATAGGAGCTGAAATGAGGATGATGCTTCACCAGGACTTCTACCAGCAGCCAATCTCAAAGCTCGCAGACTCAGTCGCGACAGCATACCAGGAGAACCCGGGGATGCACCTCGAGGTGTTCGTGCATAAGGCCGACGCGCTCTCCGACGAGTATAAAATCGGTGCGTGCGCCCGGGCTACGAGCAAGCAGCGCTCACTGATATCCTGTAGAGAACTTCAGGCTTATCCAGCAGCGCGTGACGGATGAGCTCATCGACATATCGCCCGAGTACGAGCAGATCCCAATCGAGTTCCACTTGACGTCTATCTACGACCACTCTCTCCACGAGGCCTTCTCGCGCGTGCTGCACAAGCTGACACCGTCCCTGCCGTATCTTGAGGATCTGCTCAACGTCTTCTGTGCGGTGCGCGTCGTTGTACTTTTGCACGTCTCGGATCTAGCTGATGCCTTTGACAGAATTCGCAAGCGTCCAAGGCGTTCCTGTTCGATACTTCGTCACGATTATATGTTGCCACGGATGCGTCGCCCGTGGATCCTCCAACACATAGCCTCTGCAGCGATTATCTGCAGATGCTGAACTCATTTGGGCCATTATACCGGTCAGTTCCATCTTCGAATTTGAAGCTTTTGAAAAGCTTACATCCAGCTCAGGTCAACATCAGCAAGCGTTCCGCGACATCAACAAGTCGCTTCAAGTACTGTGACCTCACCCGCCCCTTCAGAACCTACCTCGCCCCGTCCCGTCGCCCATGCCATTCCACCTAGTGCGGGCAGTACCCATTCGCCTTTGCCGCCTCTTCCTGAAGACATCCCATCGCTCAACTCGAGCCAATCCCCGACCGTCATGAGCCCCTCCGTCAGCACCGTAGTCTCACCCAAATCCGGCACACCGACTCCGTCGACGATATTGAGGATGAAGAACCTGTTCTACCCGAGCGCATCGGCGTCGCTGTCGCCGAACGCCTCGGGCGCGGGCACGACGGTGACGTACCACCTCGTCACTCCGCGGCTCGCGCTGCTGGCGGTGCTTCCGACGGCCATCTTCGAGACACGGCGAGGTCTGGTTGAGTACAACGTCGTGTTCTTCCGCGAAGGCGTGCAGGAGATATGCGAGGTCGAGGAAGAGGCGAGAAAAGTCGGCTGAGTGTGCGCTCCCTCGCGTTTGAGAGTGGCTATGTATATGAGAGCAAATCACTTCGCAGCCAAGCTCTATCTAATGCTGTTACATAGACGTCGGGAAAGCTAACTTGCGCATTTCGTATAGTTCAAAAGGACGGCAATTGTCAGCTGACAGACGATGCTGCTCTTCATCCTGTTTGCCTCGGAAGGAACCTTTGCAGGCCTCGCGACAGGACAGACGGAGAAGAGAAGCTAAAGTAATGCGCCCGTTCAGCTATTGCTATACGAAGACCTGGTACGCTCGGTCAGACTTGCATTCTGCGCTAGCCGTCGAGCGCATTTCCAAAACTTCGCTAAGCGCGATCACACCTCGAAATCAGGTTTCCCAATCTCGAGAGATATTTGAGACCTTTCATGCGCCCCACTGCCACGATGCGGATACAGCATTTCCAGGTCGCGTATCTCGCAACGCCAAGGTCAGGCAACCAGACCAACACAGCCAGACCTCTTCGAAGGCCTGTCATCCTGGCTCACATGGTTAAGATCCAGGGCGAGAAGAAGAGGAAAGAGGGGATCAGGAAAACAAGGAGGGGAAACCGGGGAAATCTCACCTAAATGGACAGGGCGTGGACTCTTCAAGCTTCGGTGCGCAGTTTGTCTCTAAAGCTGTTTTTATGTGGGAACTTTGAATACATATATTACGCAGAATATATACTCAAGATGATCAGTTGCTATCTAAGTAGGTACACGACAAAATTGGGTATACTCTCGAGAACTGTCTACTCAGTACTACTGGTATTGTGATATAGCGACTCACCGGCGACATAAATACGCGGGAGAAATAGCAGCAAAACTCTGCAAATCTACGAGTAATTCGAGCTAGGGTTAGGGGATAGCTAGGCGCCCATTTCCCGATCGGGGCGCATTCTTGCTCGGAGAGCAAGCTACAAGCGGATTTGACGGGTGGCTGAAGCTCTATTTGACTCTTTCCGTGCCTTGCTAAGTGCTTCCCACGCTCAAGAACCGCGCCGCACCGGAGGAGCCTTTTGAGTTTCTCGAATTTTTGGTGTTCTCGAAGTCCCAGCGGATTTGACGGGCGGCTGAAGCTGTATTTGACGCTGCTTACCTCTTTCCCGACCTTGGTAAATGCTTCCCACGCCCAAGAACCGTAGGTGCCTTTTGAGTATCTCGAAAGGTCTGTAATATGCCACCGGCGACCGTGGTCGCTGATGCGACATCATCATGAGCAATGCTCTGCAAGAGGTGGGCAGAAACAGAATTTCAGACATCGTCCCCGAACTTTCCGCAGACCCCGAATACCCCCTACCCCCACCCCTTGAAGCGCCGGGGCTGATGACGTCAGAGACAGCGCGTGGACGTTCTGCGACGCGGCCCTCGGAGCGCGACTAGCGGGAACGCCGCTAGGTGCCCTTCGTAGGGCAATGCAACGATGTAGTGAGCATCCTTGTATATTGCCGTAGAAACTGCGTCTTGACGCTGTCGTCGGTATTGATGCTACTATGTTGTGGGCACTGTTAAGTTTGTGCTGCAGCTCCCAATGTGCATTCTTGCTTGACCGATGTCATGCCTGCGAACTCTGCGGTTGCGATGCGGACTGCGGTGCACATACTTTTCTCGGGATGTATACCACTGAGCTTGTCCTTCATGTCCTAGATTGCCACATCTATCTGCTGCTGCGAAGGGATAGCTGCCACTTCCCGTCGCGTCCGTTATGCGAGAGACCAAAGCAGCATGCCTGAATGTATCCTCGCATGTTGTACTACACGGCAGACCAGACTGCGTCGCGCAACGAGGGCGACGCGTCTGCGGGCGCTTGCAAGGACTGCACGCGATCGATATCTATGCTGCCGGAGGACAGTTGTGTCGCAGCTGGAACGACCACAGTCCATCTCCTCTAAGTCTGGCTGTGCAAGTGCATTGTACGAGCATATCTAAATGCTTTCGTGCAGTAATCGCGGAAGCACCAGACACAGAGCTCACCTTTGACGGGAAACCGCGAAAACTACACGGTTCAGTCCCCCGACCCCCGACACCGTTTTGAGGCCCTCTCCACCGAGAGCCACATATTCCAGATCCAGATCTCGCCCATCTCTTGATGCTCTGAGTCCCGTCACGCAGACATCGCGACGTGGAAAATGCATATCCATCATGATATTACTACTGAGAAACTTTACTGTCATTTGCGCCTGCCAGTCCGCTCCCACGCGCTCTACTCCTTTTGCCGCATGTCGCCACTATGAGAACTGTTAAATACTCACCCCTCCGTCGACGTAGGGAGCCTAGCTTCTCCTAAGCTGTTGTTCCTCTCAATTACCCCATTGAATCTTTGACCTATTTCACTCGTATTTTACTCCACCAGCAACGCTCACGACTGTGATGCCGCCGGTCGTAACACCACCATCTTACAATCTCGATGATCCTCCAACAGTCGTTGTCCGCGATCAAAATGCCACTTCTGACGCCAGAGCTGCCGGTGAGACTACACCTGATGTCGATACCAGTCATCTTAGGACACTCACGCGCTGCGATAGGTGGCGAACCTGACACTGTCACGTCAACCATCGCTTCCCGTGGCAAGATTGCGCTTACACAAGTCATTGTCATTCTCCACGACCATGTTCTGTATCTCAAACTGGACAGCCAACTTCCATGCTACACCAAGCACCTCGACGAGTTCTTACTTGCAGTCGATTGTACGATTGCCATTGGAGGTATCGCTGTTCAAGAGAGTACTCTCAAGCGTGAATGGGACACGCTCTGCGATGCCTTCAAGAGAACCCGACAGGTATCGCACAGCCACAGCTCGACTATCATCATGTATGTTCGCAATATTTTATGATGTGCTCTGTCTGACTATTTGCCCTTTCAATAACAGGGCAGTGACTGTGTCCTTGATGTGCAGCCTGCTGACTATATCATCGAGCAACCGCTACTATGCCTGGATAACCCTCCCAGGCTCCTTGTCCATTTGCTGCTGCTTTGTCTCCCTGCTGCACGCACGAGTTCAGGCAGGCCACATGGGCGAGATTACGGAGCACAGGGCAACCAACGCATCCCGAAATCTCTACTATTGGCTAACGCACGATAGGCACTTCCAGCGCTCGGCGACCAAGAAGGTGTTCACTGCCACGATAGCTTGGCGTCTTTGGTACGTTTTTAGTGTGATAAGGTGGAATGCCGGCTGACGGGCGAGCCATCGTAGGGCATACATCACACTCGCATTTCACGTGGTCCTCCTACTCTGGGCCACTCTGTCATCCGGAGGATCCATGATCTCCATCGCTTCTGAAATTGTAAAGCAGTATCAAAGCTATGATGCGCTGTTACAAGGCATCAAGGCAGAGGATCGAACCCCGAGGCACGAATCTCATCCCTCTATTCCCTGCAACCTCCTCGTCATTTCCATTGCTGTCGTCGGATTATTGCACATGGCATACATCAGCGTACGCCTTGGGGATCTGCTCTTTTCCCACGCACCGATCGAAGGCGGACATGCAGAAAGGGCGTCCGGCAATCACAATCATAGTGACAGGCTGTAAGTATATTTCCCATCACATGTTGCATGGATTGTACTGATTTATTGGACAGATCCCGCTGAAGTTCGTACGTTACGACGTAGTGACATGTAGCCTTTTCGCGTCTACCGCGTGATGCCTCTCACTATGCTGCCTCTCGCTACGCAGCCTCAGGTCTAGGACCGATGACACATTTGGACGTATCCACACAGTATACTCTAAGCCATTATCATGCCCACTGCGTCTCTGTCATACAACCGGACTTTATTCTTGTAGATTTGTACTATTATCCTGATAGCAGCGTGTATCAAGTTTATGTCTGACTCCCACTTACCATCGTACATCACTCTATTCCTTTACTGGTGCACAGACATGGTGTCGAATGTGCTAAAGCAATATCCCATCACACAAGCCCAAAGCTCGAGCCCTCGCCTATGTGCTAGCTTTGAGGCCTGGAGACAAAATCATCAGCTCAATAGTATTCACGTGTCTCACGAGCGCAAAGACTAGCATGATCAAAATATCGAAACTAATGAGGCTCGACGCGCACATGGAAGGCGATTCAGCTTCGTCTCATCTTGTATATAGACACTTGCAGCTGCTATCCCAGTCTTGCGCAGATCGAGCGCATTCTCAATGCTGAAGCTACTGCTGCGTCGGAAAGGATGTCGATCTTCCAGCTGCACATCGATTCGACAAGGCTTGAAGAGTCGGTAACACCTAAGCATGCAGTGGAGTACATATAGTCCCAGGGGCGCAAGAAATGCTATAGCTACATAACACACAGGTAATAACGATACAAAGCGCACTCAAACACAGCGAACCAGCTCCGTCTCAAACGAAGTCCGCGCCTCCTCTACCCCGTGTTGCCGAACGAGTACGACAACGCCTCGTGCATGATCATGTAGCCCTCCTCGTCGTGCTGCAGCGCGCCGATCTGCGGCGCCTGCGCGCTCGGCCGCCACGGCGCGTCCGAGTACTTGTCCGTCGAGTTCCCGCGCGGCGCGCCGTGCGGCCGGTCGGGGTTCGCGACGCGGTAGCTCCGCGGGCCTTTCTTCAGCTCCTTCGCGCGCGCACGCGCGATCACAGCCTTGCGGCGCGCCTCGAGGTGCTCGCGTTCGCGCTCGTCCTCCGTAGAGTCGAGCTCCTCGACCACCTCGCGCACGTGCCGGCGCGAGTTGGCGGTGCTGCGCTTGCGCCGATCGTCCACGCGCTTTGCCTCGTAGCCGCCCTCGTCCGTGCCGCAGTACTCCGGGTCGTCGCAGTCGCGGGTGGGTTTCCTGCTGCTTTTGCGCTCAGGCTCGCGGCGGCCGCGCCAGTTGTCGTCGTCCTCTGAGGCACGCGGCGGGCGTGGCGCGTACATCTGCACGCCTGCAGCAGCGATGACGTCCAGGATCGGCGCATGCGAGCGAGTATTCTTCATCCGATGTGCGTACGCGCAGGTCAATCTGGCTCTCAATGAGACTGGCGCTTCCCATCTTCAAACGGACGCAACTCACCCAGGTCCCAGAACGAACTCTCCACCAAGCTGTCCATGGTCGCCACCCTTTTCCCAGACCGGCATACCCACACGGAGCGCGTTGCGCACAACCATCGCGATTCCGCCGACAAGGCCATGGCGCACATACCGTCCGCGCCGTTCCTCGGGTCCTGGGTCCGTCGTGCGTAAGGTCATTCCGAGCGTATGGTACACCTTGTGGCTGGGGTCGGTGAACAGCTGGAAGGGCATCCGGAATATTTCTGGGTTCGAGTTAGTCGACTGTGTAAATGAAGGAGGGTAGTGACGACATACGCTTGTAAGCCCTGATCATCGCCGGCGACCCATTGCCGATGACGACGAGATCGAGGTTCGCCCGGCGGAGCGCGTCAGGATCGATGTTCCTCGAGATCGAGTACATATAGTCCTGGCACAGCGGACACCTGCACTCTATTCAGCCTTCATCCACTCCGACGATCGCGGAGTTACTCACCAGAAATGTCTGATGAACACCACCACCGTCTTTCGCTCGGCGAAGAGCCCCCCGAACGGCACGCGCACGCCAGTCTGCGCGACGACCACAAGCTCCGCCGCCCGCGCGAGCTGCTCGCGGCTCGGCAGCCGGTCCTCGTCGAACTCCGGTAGAGGGCCCTCGCGCTCCGCGAACGCGCCCTCGAGGCCCTGCCCGAGGCCGCGCGACGTGTTGCTCCGCGCCGGCGAGCACGCGCGCCCGTGCACGAACGCGTCCGCGTCCGGCAGCGCGGCGGGCGCGGACCCGATGCGCTGGCGGCGCGCGGGCTCCTTGAACGCTGCTGGCGGCGAACGCGGCTCGGGGCTCGTCAGCGCGCGGGGCGGCGGTGTCGGGGAGCGCTCCGCGGCGGCGGCGCGCACGAGGAACTCCTTCGGCGGCGGGGGCAGCGGCGAGTCGAGGTCCTTCATTGGCTTCGTGAGCCCGCGCAGCGCACGCGCGGGCTCGGGGCCGCGGATGCGTGCGGGCACCGCGCTCAGTGCGCCTGGGACGCCTTGCCCGTTTTGCAGGCTCTGTCCACGCGGTGGCACGCGCACGGTCTCCTGCGCGTCGTCCGAGTCGCTGTCGTCGCAGCGCGCGCCGGTGCCGAGCTGAGTTTTGACCGAGGTCGTGCTCAGCCCGCGCGACGTACCCGGGCGCGTCGATGCACGCGAGTGCGTCGTCGTCTGGCGGCTCATCGTCGGGTGCAGCTGCGCGACGGGAAGGTAGCCGCCGTCGTCGACGGAGCGCGAGCGCGAGCGCTGACTGGACCGCTGGCTGGCGCGTTCGTCGTCTTCCATCTTGCGCACATCCTGCACGCCTTTGGCGCGTGAGAGGCTCTGCGCGGGCACCGGACTCCGCGTGCGTGCAGGCACAGACGCGTCGAGTCCACGCTCGTCTTCGATGGCGGTGGGTGACGCCGTGAAGTGCGTGGCAATGGGCGACTTGGCGCGGGGTGGGGGCGAGAGGGGAAGCGGCTCAGGCTTGCGGTAGCACGCAGGAACCTCCTGACGCACAGCAGTTTTGGGAACGGGCGCTGCCATGCGCGGTGGTGGAGACTCGGTACGCTGCGGCGGTGACACGCGCAAAGTGGCTGAGTGATGGGAATCGAGGCGGTGCATGTCGGGCCTGCTGGGCTTCGGGATCGGGATTGGCGAGGACGCGCGCGGCGGAGGGTCGATGAGAGGCGAAGGCAGAAGCGGCGTGACGGGGTTCATAGCGCGCGCGAAGTCTGTGTACATTGAGTGCACAGCAGTGTCCTCCTCGTCGGACTCGTACTCCTGGCGCGCGGAAGGCACGACAACCGACCTGCGGGACATTATTGGCTGCTGTATGAGGTGCGGCATGCCGGTCTGCGTGCGTCGCGGGTCAGGCATACGCTCAGGGAGCGCGGGCACCGGCACGGACTGCGGCCGCACGAGGTCGTCGCGCGGGCGGGTCAGCGTGAGCGCGCCGTAGTTCGTCACGCTTGCTATGCTCGTATTCGCGCTTGGTGCGATTGTCGGGGCGAGGCTCATGTTTGGCAGGGGCTTCAGCCCCAGGTCGACGTGGCTCAGCGACTTCTTGGGTTTCGGCATCGCTGGGGGTTCTGGCGGAGGCTCGACGATCTTGAGCTCAATTGGTGTGGATGTCGTGCTGACGGATGAGGTGTCGATGATGGCGCTGAGCGTCTTGTCCATACGCTTTTGCGAGGGCAAGCCATCGTCTGAAGGCGAGATGGGCGACGGGCTCGAGATGCCTTTGGCCCGGATACTGGTGGTGACGACGGGCTGCCTGCGGAGTCGGCGGCGCATTTCGCTGAGACTTGTTGTTCTGCTCCGTCGCCTCAAGCTATCCACGACTGTCACTTCGGTGTCGGACTCGACGCTGCGTCCTGGGAGCCGTGAAACAGTCGATGCCAGTGGGCCGAGCGCCTCTTCGTCCGTTGACGGAGGCGTCGTTGGCTCGCGCATAGCCTGTTTAGGGGGCATGAGGATAGAATACTCGTTTACTGGCGTATCGCCTACGAGGGTATTCCGGTTCGAATGATGGACAGTGACGGTGGAGTGATCTTCGGAGGGCACAGGCAGGGGCTTTGAGTCGCGCTGCGGCGGGAGATCTTCGAGAAGCATAGGTGGTGACCACGACACGTCACGACCTGCCGGCGGGCTCGTCATGCTAACAGAGCTGATTGTGTCGTCTGGGGTCATTGGCGGCGTCGGATTCCTGCTCGCGCCAGAGGACGTCCCAGTGGACGAACGTGAGCGCCCATGCGTTGGCTCGCCTCCCTGCTCCCGCACGCTCTGCGGCATGTCCTCATACTCCAGAAACTCCAGCCGATCGACCTCCCCGAACACATACCCATGCGACTGCCGCACGTCGTACGCGTACTGCGCGCCCGCGCTCGCGTTCCCGCGGGGCGGAGGCAGCGGCGGCTCGGCGCCGGGCTTGCCGGTGCTGAGGGCGTGCACACTCTGGCTGCGGCGGCGGTAGTGGTACGAGTCGCGACGCACGACGCTTGCACGTTTGGTCTTGGGTGTCGTGAGCGGCTCGGCGGCGTTGCGAGGAGTGTTCTGCGCTTGAAGCGTCAGTCGGCGCTCGTGCACGACGTCGGCGTCGCTGAAGTACGCGGAGACGTCGCGCGCGCCTGCCGGCCGCTTGCGCGAGCGCGGCGGGCGCAGCGGCTTGGCGGCTTCAGAGAGGTAGCCCTTCGCAAGCCCGTACCACGGACGCTGCGGCTCACTGTCGATCCGCGAGGCACGCACGTCGGGTGTGTCGTGCACGAGAAGGTGGCTCCCGCGCGAGTCGGCAGTACTTGGGCGTGTACTTTGTAGTTCGGGCGAGTCGAGGGCGGTCGAGCTCGAGTGAGCACGTGAGCGAAGGACGGCGAGGGGCACGAAGGGGTCCGCGGGGTCGGGCGGCGGATAGCGGGGCGAGTAGGGAAACGAGGGCGGGGGCTTGCGCTTGATGCGCGTGGTTGGCGGGGACATGGTCGCCGTCGGCGCGGCTGTGAGTGTGGAGGCCATCGTTCACCTGGAAGGAGACCTGAGTCAGTTGGCGGTTCAGCGGGAGGAGCGGAGGAGGCACGACGGACATATGAGGGGGCCTGCTCGTGGGCTGGGGCAGGCAAAGCCTGGTTGTATGCGCGGGAGCAGCGTACTTGAGGTCACCACGCTGCGCGAAAGGGCTTCCCCGGCGGCCTTGCGACAACCGCACCCCCACATGCCTTTATATCACCGCACCCCGCCGCAGATTCTTCGCAAGCTTTTTACGTCGCCGGCATGCCCTCGACGTTCCTCGCGGCCTGCATCGCGATCAGAGCATCGTCGAAGAGCTCCAGGGCAGTGCCGAGGAGTGACAGCTCCCCATTTGAGGCGACGTCGGCTGCTCATCGCGGCGAGCTGCACATGCTTCCACCTCGAGGCTGATGCACACAATCCCTTGTCCGCCTCTTCCTTCACTCTCCACCGTCCTCAACCGGCTTGCGTCAGCGAATTTCGGGCGAATGCTCTGTCGAATGAAATCTGGGGAGCCCTGCAGGTCTAGCCTAAGCCGTGGGGCTGCGACGAGGGCCGTGCGAACGATCCCCACGCCACGCGAGCGAGGGCCTCGCGGTGTTCGACGATCGTTCGCTGCACGTCCTCGTTACAGGGACCGCACGCAATCGCCCGACGTGCTAGACCCTGATCAGGAACGATGCGCAGTTTTCAGCTGCCTCTCCGCGGCGCGCTCTTGTCCGGTGTTCCAGGCACTCAGTTTCGAGGCAACATCGAAGCAGCAGCCGGAGCGAGGGCCTCCGCGTCAACATCGGAATCCCTATGCCACAAATACAGTAAGTGCGACGTGCACATCACGCGTGTCAGATATAAGCCCACCTCGCCCGGGCGAAAATCCCTCTCTATCTGAAGCGATGCACCGACTCATGTTGTGGGGTAGTGTGAACTCGCGCGCAGACTCGGCGCCGAGTCGGCGGTCGGCGCAGTTGTAGCGGTGTTAGCCTGAGGTTACGTCCGCGCGTGCGGATGTTGGCGGAGACTGAATATGGCCCTGATCAGCCACAACGCTTAAAACCAACAAGAAACAACTTGACACCAGCACGCATCGCCACGCTGGCGGCTCAGACTAGAACCATGGGATGGCGCGTGCGGGCGTGGGAAAGGTGCGCATAGTGCGCCTGCGAATAACATGCAAGCAGAACGACGGAGCCTTGGCGACTTTGGCGACGGGGGCTAGGCCGCCCGCAGTACAGCCGGCAGCAGGCCGTTCCTCAGCAGCTTCAGCAGAAAAATGACATCGTTGTGCCTACTTGGAGCACTCCTCGGCTAACTTACACCAGCAGCAAACATGTCTCGACAACGTGGGCCTTTAATAGCGCCGCGAACCTCGTGCCTTCTGGCGCGCACGGACAAAGGACTGGAGACATTATATATGTATGTTCGCGAGTTGTTCTTCTGCAGCTACTACTCTCCCGTTCTCCTTACCCTAGTCAGTTTCCCGAACAGCTTTATATCTTTAGGCACCCTCACAAGTGTCACCCCTGCAGTCCATGGAAGTCGACGCCTCTTACGAAGACGCGGCTGCGATACAGTCGGTATTCGACCAAGCAATCTACAGCAATATCATCGACCACTTGCACGACGACAAAGACGCGCTCACCAGCTGCACTACAGTGTGCAAAGTCTGGCTGGTCCCGGCGTCGGCCCACCTCTTCCGCAGCATAACCTGGAAGCACTGCTTCCTCGAGCTGTATGGGCTTCTCAAGAGCGTCCCCCGCATCGCCTCCGCCCTCCGCACGCTGCAGCTGACGTCCTGGCGGCTGCACGGCGACCCCTGCTTCGACCACCCCAAACACGAGCGCGACGAGGCCGAGCCGCTCGCCTGCGAAGAGCTCCTCAGCATCCTCGAGCTGACGCCGCACCTCGACACGCTGCGCCTCGCGGACGTGCGCTGGCTGGGCTGCTGGATGCACCCGCCGCACGCGCCTGCGCACCGCCGGCTCGCGCGCACGCTCGACACGGTCGTGCTCGCGCACAGCGCAGTCATGTTCTGCGAGGACGACCTCCACTGGCTCGCGTGCTTCACGCGCATCGGGACGCTCGCCGTGGAGGGCTGCGAGCGCGTCCGCGCGAACCAGGAGCGGCTCGGCGCGCGCGTCGAACGCCTGAATGGCGTGGGGGTAATCATCGTCCGCGACCTGCTTGCGCATGTGCTCGACCTGTCCGCTGTGCGCAGCGTCACGTTTGGCACCTCGCCCACGCCGAAGTACCACGCGGCCTTCCTTGCCGGGATAGTCAACGTCGAAGCCCTCGACTATCCCAACCCAGACGACACGTTCCGGCTGCCCGCATACCCGAACCTGCGTGCACTCACCGTCGCGTCTTCGTTCTGCGAGAGCCTTGACGAGGGGTGGACGTGGGACATGCCGATGGCGCAGGACTTCTTCACCGACACGCTGCAGCACCTGCGCCAGACCGTCTCTGGACACATAGAAGAGCTGGGGATCCGGTGCGATCTGGCGCGGGACGACAAACCCGACGACGAGTTCAGCGTGGACGAAATGGAGCGCGCGCTGGCGAGGCTGGACTGGCAGGGGCTGGTGCCAATCCTCGAGCGATGTGCGAAGGACTGCAAGCTTCGTGTGTACGTGCGCTGCTCCGTTCGTTTCCCGGATGCGACCGTGGACGAATGTCAGTCCCTGGTGGAGAATGTCGTTGAGAAGGCTCTTTCAGACTTGCAGGGACGGAACCGCGTGGGGGCTGTCTATCAGTTGGATGATTACCGTCATTTTCAACGGGGAAATAGCTTCAGCATCGAGGATGTAAATTATCTGCTAGGTCAGTAGGCCGTACCCGTTTCGGTTGGACTACAGACCCCTGCAGCCGTAGAACGGGACAACTATAGTACCTTCCTCGCATTTTGCCATGATTACGCGAACACCTACTCGCATTGCTCACCGCTGTGTGCCTCAAAATCCCTCCGCGCTACTCGTCTCTCCGTATTGTTTCTCTTCGGGCATGATCTTTACGCCTTCGCAGTCGCGCTCGAGCACATCACCACCGAACATCTTGTATACATACATCGGCGATGTAGAACAGGTTGCGACTCAGTCGACCGGGGGTGCAACGCCCTACGGGCCCTTTTCTAATCTTCGCATAAACGCATATCACCGCTGAACATCGTGTATATATTCACCTGAGTCGGACTACAGGGAGGTCTGCTTCGGGGTAGAGACGGCTGTTTTCCCTTGCTGCTGCGCACAGTCGAGCCCTACTCGACCGAGTCCATTGCAATGGACTCTACCAAGCAGGGTTGAGGATAGCCTCGTAAGCGTGTAAAGAGAGAAAGCAAGAGGAGGAGACGGAGTACTGGCCGGGGGTGGACGACCTTTGAGTTGAGTTGCAGCAGCCCCAACAGGGCGAGGTCGCAGTCCGAAATAGGCATGTCAGCACCCTCGTCAGCCTGAACCAAACACCAAGAAAATGCCGTCCTTTCGGTCATAACTATATCTGCTCCGGATACAGCGACACGCACATCGCACGTCTCGGTAGATTATCACTGTATTTTCGACGCCAAATGCTACATTCCCCTCCGTGTCGACGGCGCGGCGGAGAGCTCGTCGCGCCGCGGAGACAAACAAACAGAGGTCAAGCACGGCCAAACATGGGCTTGTTGAACGACATTCAACAAGGGAAACGTGACTCACCGATCGCGACGACGCGCCAGCCTCCAGCCTCAAAAGGTATAAATACCCTCGCCCTCTCGCTGCAAGCCCCTCACCGCGATCGCCCTCCTTTGCAAGCAACGTCCACCAAGTGACGTCCGCCGGGCCCGGTCCCCCCAAGCTCGATGCCGATGAACGTAAGTCCTTCGCTGCAGTCGCCTCTTCGTGTCCATAGCTGACAGGGCTCCAGGGATCCTCGGGGTCGTAGGGGCAACGGGTGGTAGGCAGGAGCGCCTCACTCGAAGTCACCCTCTTCCTCACCACAGGCGGGGCCGATCCCCCGTCTGCTGGACGCCGCCGTGCTTGGTAGGCCACGACCAGCACCATGTGGTAACAGGCAGCGTCGGTCACTGGGTGCGCAGCACGCCCACACCGCCCGCCTGCATAACATCAGACGGCATACGTGCCTATCCGATGGGACGTCGTGGAACTATACTCTTCGACCCGGTGGGCAGCTCAGAGCTCACCGGTGCTCCGACCACGGTCTGCCTGTACACCAGGCCGGGGCCGGAGCTCAACTGTGGACGGGTGTTGCCCTATCCTAGGTTGTGCAACGGTGACGAGGTGGCCCCTTGTCATCGGTGGACCGACTGCGGCGCGGCCGATCCCGCGTCGTGGCGGCCCTCTGGCGGTGCGGCCGATCCCGCATCGGCCAGGTCGCCGCGGCTGCTCGGAGGCCAGAGTCAGCCGCCTGTGTGCGCGACGCACGGGGCGGGATGTGTAGCGCCATCTTCGCTCTGTGCCTAAACCTTGGGGACCATGTCCCTGGGCCAAGGGCAGTACCCTTCGCCTGGCCTGAGGCAGTGGGCGTTGGCGTGCGCTTTCACCCTCGGGCCTCGCTCCTGGTCGCTGAGCCCAGGAGTCGCGCAACGCCGGGCTGGTGGCCCCACTCCGGCGGTTTTCTTCTTTGTTTCCTTTGCTTTTTCTTTTTCTTTTCTCTACCCGTCCATTGACCACTTGCAGCATGAAGAAAGCGAAGGTGCGTACCTCGAGGGAGGGCGGCCCTGCAAGGGGTCGTCCTGGCGCGGACCCTTCCTTGGTCCTCGGGATAAGTAGCTCGTGGGTCCTGGCCCGCGAGTGAAACCAACACGCGCCTTAAACTTGCACTTCGCTTTCGCTCTGGGGCTCCTTCTTGTATACGTGTCTTCGCCGAGTAGCTTGTCAATGAAGTTGTCCTGGAACTGCACCTGTAGTATGCGTGAGCGTGATAATGGACAGAGCTGTGGCACTGCAGGCGGCACCTTCATTATTTCAAAGGCTCCTTCAAGGTGAAAAGGACGCCAAGTCTTGGGGTATGGGGGGAGTGAGTACAACGAAACAGCGTAGAGGCATATCGAGCAAGGACGGGCCTGTAGACCGGAGTCACCGAGAGGGCTCCTGAAGCTTGCTTGGGCAAAGCACGGACGATTTATCTATGGTTCCATGACGCTATATGTTCTCATGATATTCTGATGGGTGGTCTGCATGCAGAACAAGTCGGTGAGAGATGAGCTTTACGGCGAAGGTGGACGTATGAGATGAAGCGCGGTAAGCGCCAGACGCGTCTCGCTAAAAGATCACCTTGAAGCCGTGAGGCTTTTGAGTTGGTCTCGCGGTGTGGGGAGCTGGATCGGGTATGAGGAACCTGCCGTCATTTACGAACGGACTCTCCTATGCTGACCAAGGAGCGCAAAATATGCAAACAGGCCGCGACTGCCCTCTGCGCGAGGCGGATCTTGGCATGAATGGGCGAGTTGCTGCATACACACGTCGAACTTCCCAGGAACGCACCAGAACTGATTGACTGCTTGCAACCTGTTCTACATTGCCGATGTATGTATACAAGATGTTCGGTGGTGATGTGCTCGACCGCGAATGCGAAAGCGCAGAGATTAGGCCCAAGGAAAAACAATATGGATACACGAGTGGCGTGGAAGGGTATCTCATGCCCAGCTGTCGATGAGCGAGTCCCGCATCTCGCCAATGACCGCGGTCGAACTCTGTCCTTGGAGCTCTGCAAACCCGGTTAGAAAATCGTGGGCAAAACTTGCATCGGATACGTACTGAATGCAGCCTCAATCACGCTAATCTCCGTCGCAGTGGTATCGAGGCCGGTGAATGCACACCAGTCATTAACGACGAGGCCAGCTCCGATGACATCCGATCCACGGTTCACGGTACCGGCCTAATGTATGGCGCAGATCGTGAGCTATGTATATCAGGGCCCGAGGCTGCAATGTACGCACCACCAGCGGCACCTGCAGCAAGCTCGACAGCTCGTCCTGGTCCTGCACGCTCGTCTTGGGGTGCACGAGACCGCCCTGGTTCGTGATGGCGCAATAGCTGCCGACGAGGACGTTATCGGCGATGGTTTGTCGGAAGACCTCGACCTTGAGGACGTCCGCGATGATCTCCTCCGTCTCGCGGTCAACATCAGGGTGCACGAGCGCGACGTAGTCGTTGCACGCGATGACGTTACCCAGAGCGGAGAGACGCTCTTCTACTCGCTGGATCGCGACGGTGTCTGGCAGCGAATTCCGGAGGTGCTGCAGCTCCTGGTCGGTTGTTGTTGAGGGGACGAGCAGACCGTGTCGGTTACCTGTGGAGGGCTCAGAAGGGAGCTCAGCGACATGTGGAGAGCGACGCACCTGCTGTCAGACGGCCAATAATCCGTGTGCCGCCAATGCTCGTGTGCACGATCGGGACGACATCTCCCAGCTCGCTCTCGAAGGCGGAGTAGAAGTTTGTGCTGCCTTGGATGGCAGTGAGGCAGTAGCTGTTTGTCAGCTTTGAGAAGACTCCGATGTCGCTGCTGTTCTCGAATTGGATGCCTGCAGGATGCACTGGTGAGGAACGCCGTGCAGTACGCTCAGTGGTTCGTGCGTACGGGTAGCCATGATGGATGGGGGGGCTTCTTGGAGGTTTTGGTGTCTAGTGGGGTCTGCGAGCCGGAGAGAGATGTTTTAGAAGTGAAGAGGGCGAGAGGGGAGGTGCTGGATGTCTGGACCGGTGCGGCGGAAGAAAGCTAAATACTTGCACGAAAATCTGGGAGCGCTTCGTCACCCTGTCACATCGGTTCCGACGCGTCGGTCACCCTAGTCACGATTTGTCACTTTGCTCGTCACATCCCGCCGCTCGTCGACAAGCGCCGCTATGCGCTTTGTGGCGTTCCGTGTTGTTCGAGTTCTGCGCAAACTCGTCCGCAATCCGTTTTGAACAGGGTGGGCTCTAATTTTCTGTCGAATTTATTGCTCATCTCTTCTGACTCTTACCTCGCCGTCTAGATACTCGCACGCCTGTTAGAGGCCCACGAGTCATCGCGCATCACAGCTTCATTAGATTGTGACTATGCTGCGGTGCCGGGCAGCATCAAGGCAATGCGTTTCCCTTCAATCCTTATCTAGAAAACGTGCAGCTGCAGCGGGCACACGGGCGGCTGTTTGGTACAGCACAAAGCCCGCTGAGTCGCCTACGCCAGTCACCAAGGTCGAGAAAATCATCCATGACACTATCAAAGTACGTTCTGGCTTGTCCTTATCCTCCAGAATAACGTATATGGACCATGTCAGGTTTCAGGGCCTATATCCTTTGCAAAATACATGCAAATGTGCTTGTCCCACCCAACAGAAGGTTACTACATGAACCCGTCGCACAGCGTCTTTGGTTCTCGAGGCGATTTCATCACCAGTCCTGAAATTAGCCAAGTATTTGGGGAGGTACGTGGGCTCAGGTTTTCCGCGATAGATCAATAATGGACGACAAGGTATCATTTATAGCTCATTGGAGTTTGGATGCTGTCACAATGGATGTACTTTGGCCAGGGAAGACCCATCCGATTGGTCGAATTGGGCCCTGGACGAGGTACTCTCATGGCTGATATCCTTAGGGTATGCCAACAACACTGTTTTCAATCCAGCCATTGCATGTCTTAACCCTTCATTATAGACGCTATCACAGTTTGCGATTGCTCGCTCCGCCATTCGAGAGGTTCACCTCATCGAGACCAGCGAGGCATTGAAGACTGCCCAAAAAGATGTCCTTGAGCCAGCAGACAAACCAAGGACATGGACAACGCACTGGCTCGACTCATTAGATGATCTTCCACCTGACAATGAGAAGTTCACGATTATCGTTGCCCACGAGTTCTTCGATGCTCTCCCATTCCACCTCATCCAAGTACGCTCGCTCTTTCTCAGCACAAACACCGCAAGCTGACGCCCGCACAGAAATGCGACGACGGCTGGCGCGAAGTGCTCCTCACATCGGGCCCAGACCAATCCTCGAAGACCGTGCTGCGCGCCGACCCGTCCGCGCCGCCCTCCGCGCCACGCATCCTCGAGAGCACCGGCGCGCGCTTCCACCGCGTGCTCGCGCCCGCGCCGTCCGCGGTCTCGAACCTGCTCGGCGGCTCGTCGAAGCGCTTCGCGGCGCTGCCCGTGGGCACGCAGCTCGAGGTCTCTCCAAGCGCGTTCAAGATCGCGCGGCGCGTCGGCGAGCTCCTCGCGGGTGACCCCGCCGCGCCCCGTGCCGTGCCCGGCTGCGCGCTCGTCGTGGACTACGGCGGCGAGAAGAGTTTCTCGAATTCGTTCCGCGTGCGTACCATCTTTTCATGTGCGAGGCAGGGTGAGGCTGACATATGTGACAGGCGTTCAAGGACCACAAGATCGTCGACGTGTTCCACCGCCCGGGCGAGTGTGACCTGACGACGAACGTCGACTTCGCGTACCTCAAGGAGGCGCTCTCCGACCTCGGTATGCTTCCATCCCCTCCCAACACCGCCTCAACTGACCACTCCACAGCAACACCGCACGGCCCGATCCCGCAGGCGACCTTCCTCGAGCGCATGGGCCTCGCGCTGCGCGTCGAGGCGCTCAAGAAGGCGGCGGCGGACGACCAGCGCCGCGCAGACATCGAGCGCGCGGCGAAACGTCTGACCGACCGCACCGGCATGGGCAGCCAGTACCAGGTGCTCGGCGTCACGGGCGCGAAGCACGCCGAGGGCGAGCTCACGCCCGAGCAGCGCTGGCCGTTCGTGCAGGCGTAAAGGCTGGTGCTGAGTATATGCGCGGTCTACGATTGCGTGGTCTACATACAGTATAATGCCAGTAATGCGTGTATATGCGTGGATTCGTGAAGTGCTACAAGTCCATGTCGAGTCCGTCGGTCTGGCAGCTACACCTGCGCCTGCCATTTCTGCACCCACCCGACGAGCATCTCCGCCATCTCTCGCCCCTCTTTCGCGCGAAGCCCCGTCTCGCCCTCGTCCCTCTTTCTCTGTTTCTTCTCTTTGCCGAGATGGTAGGCTTTCTCGACTGCTCCTGCCCATTCGCCAGACTCGTACGCGGTGCGCGAGAGCTCGATGCCGACGCCGTCACGCGCGAGAAGCATGCGCAGGCCGTGCTCCTCGATGAACAGCGGGCGCGGGACGTACACGAACGGCGTGCACGCGTCGACGCACTCCGAGACGGTGCCGTAGCCCTACATATTACCCATTAGTTCGCGTAGTGGCATGAACAAGAAGCGTACTCACGAGCTTGCCGAGGAGCACGTCCGCGACCGCAGTCAAGTCCGGCATATACACGTCTTTCGGCGCGACGAAGAAGTTCTCGGGCAGCGGCTCGCCGTCCTCGGCTGCCCAGTCCTTCGGCACCCCGCACACAACCGCGACCCAGCTCGCGTCGGGGAGGAGCGTCCCGAACACCTCGTCTTTGTACTCCTCCTTGCGCTCCTCTTCGAATCCATCCTTTCCGTCCGGAGACTGCGCAAACGGCTCCGCCACCTCGTCAATGGTCGGCGTCGGCGGGACGACGCCCGCGAAGGTCGGGAGCGTGCTCGTGACGGGAGAGCTCGGCACGGACGCCGCAGGCGCACCGGGGATCATGAGCAGCGACTCGCTCGGCTTGCGCTGCAGGCGCACGCGAAGCGACGGCGCTCGGCGCGGCGCGTGTGTGTTGCTGTTGTTCCGCAGCGCGTGCGCGAGGACCTCTGCCGCGTGTTCTGGTTCTGTGGGCAGAGCCTTCTTGGCGTCTTTGGGGTCAGTGGTGGGGTGTGGACGATCATGGGGCGCGATGTTGATTTGTTTGGAAGGAGCCAGGATGGTCGGGTCGGGCGTGAGGGGCTGGGATGAGGCGCGGCTGTGGGTCCGGCTGGGTGCGGGCTTGTGAAAGATTTGCCCGCCAAAGGAGACGATGAGGATCTTCGTGTTCGGGTCATCTTGGAGGTAGCGCGGGACACCGATTAAGTCTAGCAGCCGCTGCCGACCTTCTCTAGTATATATGGCTGGGTTGGGGGAGCGGACCAGGAGTGGTGCGGAGACCACCGCTCTATGGATCGACTTCGATGAGAAGTTGGACGGGAACGGTATCTGTTGTAGGAGGGTGTATTGGGAGGTATCTTCGTGAAGATGGTCGAAAATCGTTGGTCTGAACCTCCGAGTCTGGACGTCCACCCAATCCGGGGATGGTAGTGCAGGTTGTTCGGCAAATGAGGGTATCGGGATCGCTCCAGGAAGTCGAAGAAGTAAATCGGCGCATCTATAGCCGGCCCACAGGTGCTCGACCAAGGGCTCGACTTCGTTTCGGAGAAGCGGAACGTCTGGAGGTAGTGGTGGATGCAACGCTAGATGGGCGTTCAACGAGTTTACCAGCTGATCGTTCGTGTCCGTTTCATCCACGATCAGCGTTGAAAGGTAACTGTAGACCGAGTCAAACGTGAAGTTCGTGACGAGTGCCGAGGGGATGCCTGCAGCGTTTGCCGCGGCGCTAGGCGGGATGTCGCATCAGACACAAGCCGCATCGCAGATGCGTACGATGATGCTCACCAGCCGAGGAACGCAGCGTCGCTAAGCACGCAGTCTGCTCCGATGACGCGAAGCCACTGTGCCTCATCTTCGATCTTCTGCGGTGTCTTGTCCAGGAAGTCCTTCAGCACTTCGATGCTCTTGACGCGATCCACTCGATAGCTGTTAGCTAGATGAGTACTCGTGGGTTGCGGGCAAAGCAGAGCACGCACGCTAGGGGTTGCACGATAACGGGGTCTATGTTTGCGTTCCGGTATAAAGCTATGCAAGATCACAGTCAACCAGGGTATGCAACGCATCTCTTCCGCAATAGCGCACCTCCCAATGCTATACTATCTGCGAATACGTGCTTCGGTGCCGACGACACGATGTATACAGTTGGCTGAGGGGTCAGGCGCAGGAGATGGCATGTAAACGCGGAAACACGCGTCGCATGGCCATATCCTGCATGAAATTCGCGTTACGGGTCCGATGAGCAGGTGTCCGGGACTCAGTTGGTTGTACACGCACCGTGTCCCGAGCAGTAGTACACCAGCTTCATAGTCGAAGGGATGAGATGCCGTGGGGGCTGTGTCGTGCTCTACGAAGGGCTCGACCCCAATCTTTGATTACACCGAGAGTCCTGCAACCCGATGATCTCTGGCGGTCTAGGTCTACTTTGCCAGTGCAGATCTCGGGCAGCCTGTGCGCTGAACGACGAGATTAGCGAGGGCCAAAATTGAGGGAAAATCGAGCAAGCATACCTCGAGCGATGCAGGCCGAGGTGAGGATCTCGAAGTGGTTGAACGAGTGGATGTGAGGCAAAGCATGGTTGAATATCTGGATGCACGACCAACGGCGGCGTCCGCCCCGACCTCGCGCACCCGGTGATGTCAGACCCTCAGATGTCACGTGGGTCGAGCAAGCGCTCTTCCGGCCTCCGGCGCCGAGCCGGCCGAGCAAGCGGGAGCTCGTTCGCAAATAGCTAACCGCTTGCTAGCCGCCGCGAAGGATTTGAAAGCTCGCTGCGGAAGTGCGCACAGGAAAGCGGCATAACATGCCCACGGAAGGCAAGAAGAGACGTCTCACAGTATTGGTATGACTGCTACGTCGAGGTCGGCTGAAACTATATGTTCGCTCGTCGTTTGACAGATTACTACCGTATCCACTGCAGCTGGCAGCGCTGCGGCATGAAGGACTCCATAACCGTGAAGCAGGTGACGGGCGGTGTAAGGTATCGACCTTTAACGAGCTAGAGAGATCAAGAATGTTACCGAAGACTCGAAAGGGTCCTCTGAGGGTCTGGTCCGAAGGACCGTAGCGCACAACGGCGTGTCTAACGAACTCTACGTCTTCATGCTTCACGGTGCGTAGTGTTAATAGAACGGTAGCCGATACTACATCATACAGAATTCATCTGTTCAGCCGCCGTCTGGATTTGCGAGTTCGCAAGTGTCATCAAGCCGCTGCAAAACGCGTGCGGAAACATAAGGCTTTTCACTTGTGACAATACTGATGAGTGTAGTATCAGGCCGTAACATCCTACCGCGAGGCATGTGAAGCTTCAGTCTGGTCTCTACATATCATACACTTATCCTGACAGCAAGCATGCAGGGAAGTCCAGCCAAAACTCACTGGTGGCAGGCGTTTTCCCTACTTGACCTATCTCTGCTTCGACTTAACGACTTGGGTATGATATTCGCCCACGCTGTGGCGCTTCGCCAAAAGCTTACACGGACTTTTCTCACTCGCCATGCATGGTAAACCTTACCACATGTCATATAATGCCAGTTATCTGGGATCTGGGCCTCCTTGTGGTCTCGACGATGGACGACACCTCCCAATTTGCCGTCGCGGCACACCTTCCCACGGCGACATGGCGACCCAACCCGGGAGTACGCGGCACTTTCGAGATCATCACGACCTGCCTCTCGACCCTCATCATCTGCGTCTGGAGTGCCGTCCACGTCGACGTGCCGTTGCGCCGATCTGCGCGGGTGAACGGGATCGGCAAGGTCGGATGGATCTTCACGGGGCTTGTGTCCCCGGATCTGCTCCTGTACGCAGCATGCTGCCAGCTGTACCGAGCGCAGGTTCTGCTGCAGGATGCACAACAGTATTTGCACGGTGAATACGTCGACTCAATGGGTAGTAGGCTCAGACGCTGCTGCGATTATATGACGGGGTCGCAGCGAACCGAGGTACGATTCACACTTGCAGGACCAGCAGACAAAAGGTTGACGTGACTCAGCATGCACACAGCAAGAGGCTTCCCTCAGAAGAGGATATCGACAGCAAGGAGAGCTCAGAACCCGTGTTGGTGGAGCGTTGCGAGGTACGTACTATCCGATAGCTTGTCCCCTCTACGTGGCGAATCATTGGTTGACCTGGCTTATTGCTTTCTCAGGTACTCGCGGCTACATCTTCTCGACCATCTCAAGCCACCCGTCGACGCAGGAACTCATGGACCCTTACACACGCTTTCTACGGGGTAATGGGCGGCTTCGTGTTGGAGACATCTTCGAGCATTCTCGAAGGCGAGAGGCGTTTCGTCCTTACCCTCAGCGGGCTACGCTTTGTCCTAGAACACGCACCCGATCTCCTCCCCGACTTGTCCGTGAGGGACATCCAGCTCAAAGGGCGGTCCGATGTTTTGGCCAAGACGCTCTTGATACTGCAGCTGCTCAACTTCTGCGTATCATGCGCTGCCAGGCGGGCGCAGTCACTCCCGCTGAGCCTCCTCGAGGTATTCACTCTGGCACACGCCCTCTGCACCGTCATCACGTGTATCATATGGTGGAAGAAGCCGTTCGGGGTCCTCGAGCCGACGTATATCACTGGAGACCGCGCGGATGAGCTCGCCGCATACATGCTGTTCACCAGTCCCATGCACAAAGACTACTTCGCAGGGCTTGTCTGGTACACTGCAAACATTGCGGGATTTCAGGCCACCTGAAATGTTTGAGAACAGGGAGAAGAAAGGTTTCGTTTGAGCTGGATTTCGAGCCACATTTCGAGACGAATGAAATTCAGCCTTTCCGGTACATTTCAGAGGAATTTCGTGCGATATGAAAGCTTACCAGGTCCGTAGAACTGAAATGGGGATGAAATTGTACTGAAAGATAGACTTGCATTGTACTGGATATGACAAAGAAAGGCAGCATGGTGGCATGCATTTCACGGAGCATGAAAGGACGCATATCAGTGGGTATGAAAGGAGAACTTTCCTTTGTCGACGAAATGCTCATCAAAGGTCAAATTTCGCCCCGCCACGAGGATTTCATGTGATCAGAAATGCATCATGTCTCGGGACGCCGGAAATTATGCCGAAAGCTATCCTGTTCGAAGCATTTCGTGTCCCAAGAAAGCTGAGTCAGCATTTCAGGCGTGGCGACATGCACCACAAAGAAGCTGGAAAGAGGCCGGAAATGCTGGCTTTGCTGATCATTTCCGGTGGACTCCCATTTTCCCTTTCCAGGTCGTTTCATACCAATTTCAACAGCATGAGGCAGGATCCCTTTCTTTGCACACGAAATTACCAGGACAGGCACGAGAAAGGTCCAATTTCCACCCTTCCGAAATGTCGCCTGAAATCTGGCAGAAACGAAACCTTTCCTCTGCCCGTTCCAAAACATTTCCGGTTGCCTGAAATCCCCGGATGTTTGCAGTGGTACCAGTGTGCCAGCGAGGCGTCCTACCTGGACACGACCATCGCCACCAAGGATGACCTCGACGGCGCCGCTCACAACCTCCCCAACAGACTTCTCCCCGGCGAGTTCTGCATCATCAACGGCTATCGCTTCAGGATCCTCTCCAACAAAACTCCTGACCCGAACCGCCGCCTCGTCTTCGGCCGTACATGCGAGCCATGGTACCATCGGCGGCGCGGACACGACCACGCGGCGACGCTGGGCGCAGAGGATGCGACGCGCTGGGCGCTGGTCGCGCGCGGCTTGGCGCGTTACGGGATGCACCAGCTCACGGCGCCGCGCGCGCTGATCTCGCGGCACGGCGGGCTGCAGATGTCGGTGTTCAAGCACGCGGGGCCCGGCGAGACGCGCTGGTGGCCCGCCGTCTCGCTCGCGATTGCGACCGCGTACGGCGCGATCCACTTCATCGCGTGGGACGCGCAGTTCCCGACGCGCGTCGAGCGTACACTCTGGCGCTATGCCGCCGTCACGCTCATCGTGCTCGGCCTCGCGTTCTTCCAGTACTCCGCGATTCCCCACTCGCACAAGGCGCTTGGACGCGTCTCCGCGGCGGCCTTCCGTATGTGCCTGTTGTTCTATCCGCTGGCTAGTGGGTTTATCCTCCTCGAGAGCATCCGACAGCTGCTGTACCTCCCTGATAAGGCTTACAAAGTACCCAATCTCTCGAATTACCTACCACACTTCTCTTGATTTTTGAATATCGTCCACCGATCCCAGCCAGAGCATATCTCTACGTACTTAAGATCTCGCAGCTAGACGTACAGCACATCCAAAGAGCTTCATCGTGGATACCTCTACCAAGACTGCATCTAGAAGGAGAGAATCATGATGATTGCTGAGGACAGAGAAAGCATTACGAGTAACATACCTGCACGGGCCAGATTACGTCCACGCAGAGATTCAATAATCTCGCCGACCTTCGTCGTCAATCCTGTAAGTACCCGATATCAATCCCGCATAATTTAACGTCTCCTGGGACGCGTCCTGCAATTGCTTTTGGAAGTCGCGCATGATATCGTCGTATTGCATCACGTCATTTACGCTGAAGGAGAGTTTTAGCAAGGTCTTCGCATGTACGCCATTGTTGATGAGCTGAAGGGAAATAGTAGCTTCGTTTGGCCTAGTTACCACGAGATCAACGTCACCGCCTTCCGTGCACGTATCCCAGACCGCCTGCATAAGGTCTGCTGCCAAGTCTGTGACCAGCCTCGGTTCTGAGCGTCGACTCCTAGAGAGGTGCACGAACGACACGAATTTGAAGTATTCCGAGCATCTCAGCCCATTAGGCTACAACAGATGAGTTAATATGAGCAAAAGGCGAAGTTATGTCAACATGGCTCGTACCCTGAAGTAGCGCATCAGTGCCTTTCCAGCACACATAACTTGCTGCGGAGTTCTGACCCACGCGTACATAGCGAGCTGAGGACTCGGAACAAACAACCCGAGTTGATGTGACAACATCCTGTCAAGCGGATCGTCAAGCGCCGCCACTTCGGATATGTAACGGGGCCAGAGAGAAAGTGCGTGGCGTGTTAAAGCTTGACACCAGCGGTGAGCCGGAGAGGCAAGCAGGCACGAGCATGGTTCCAGGGCTGCTGTCAAAGGCTTTGCCTGGGTCACTGTAGCCAAGCAGATAGAGGCCAGCGTGTGTGGTCTGCTCGTAATAAGACGGCTTTCAACAGGCTGATTACCGAGGAAATCGGGGAATGTATCGTCATGAGAGTGAACTTCGAAGTTGAGGTCGATCTTCAGAACAGAACGCATATCGTCCACGGCGGTGACAATTTGGTCAAGCGAGATGGATGAGCCCAGATAGGCATACTCGGGGGCATGCGATGGATGCGCATTGATGTAAGTGAGAATGGAGTCGACGGTCATCGACGTGGTGCGCTCGACAGAGACTGATCGCAAGATCAGAAGCTGATATTGACCCTCCCAAGGCTTCCGGCCTCGCATTGCCCGTCGCATGATCTGCCAATACAGAGCATCCAAAGATACAAGTCGAGTGTGGCTGCGATCCGAAAATAAGAGTTCGAACGACGCCCCAGGGTCAATACCCGCGTCCTCGTGAGCCAAGAAATTGGCCGCTACGCGAGCAAATGTGGGGTCACCATCGGCGAGCTTGGCCAGCTGGGGAAGGGCTCGAGGGTACTGTCGGAGGTATGCACCGTAGGACGGGAGTCTTTGTACTTTGTCCTTGAGAAAGCGCTGCACATCGCCAGCATAGTCTTGTTGAATGTCTTCAATCAGGTGCCGCTGGTGAATGCGGTGGGAGAAATTGTGCTGTGCAAGCACTGCCATGATGTACGGACGCGGACGGAGTGTCAGAAACAGATGTAGCCAGGGGAAATCGGATACCAGAGTGAGCAAGTACTGCAGCAAGTCGGTAATGTTACCCCTCCCCCGGCATTGGTCCACTCCGTCGATGATGATCACCGTGCGGGTCCGCTCGGGTGGAAGAGTTGAGGCAAGCGCGTCTCGTAGCATCTGCCTGAATGGGGAGCTGGGCATGGCGGAAGGAGCAGTGCGAAATCGTCGCACGGTGTCCAGAGTTTCGGAGCGTAGGTCTGGTCGTATCTGGTATGCCAGACTTGACAGAAGAAGGTCAATGGAATTTGTGTCCTCAGCGTCGAAGAAGAATGATGTCACAAGTTTCAGTGACGGATGTGGGGAAGAGTGAAGACGACCGCAGAGCTGATAGGCTATGTATGTTTTTCCGGAACCTATGTCGCCGGTAAGAAGGTAGACGGGTGTGTCTCCCGCAAGCCAAAGGTTGATATCTGCGAAATTATCTTCGTGACTGATGGTGTTGCGCGGGGCCACGTCGTAGCGAGAGGAATCGAGCGAGCGATAGCTTCGTGGTTCACTGATGACTTGAGCGATAAAATTTGCCAATTCCTCTGTGACATAGTAGACGGCGGACGCAGACATGGGTCAGTGCAGAAAGTCAGAACTCGCAGGGTGTAAGCTTACCCGCCACTTGGAATTGATTGCGCCTCTCCTACACAGCGGTTCATGTGGACAAACGTTCAGAGGTGGTGCTTATATGTCACGTACCACTGCAGCGTTGTATGTATCAATCACTGTAACGAAACTCTCATACAGTTGGTCCAAATCACGAAGCTGAATAATTTGCATGCATATCAGTGCTCAGCGACACATCGTACCATGAACGAACCAAAAATGAGTGAAACGCGGTGTTCAGCATCCGTGTAGTGTCCGCATCAATGATGCTGTTTTGACTCTCGGTGTTCGAGCCTCGTTTGAGTGTGGCTGGCAAGTGCATTCTCCACCTTCGAATGCGGCTGCTATCGCGCTGTTCGAGGTCAGGTATCTGACTTGAGACCAGTACTTTGTCAACTATCTGTGCATATCACCATAGGCACGACCTAGTTACATACCTCAAGAGATTTCGTGCTCGTTCGCGGAGCTCGTCGTTGGAGTCCACGACTTCGCGGAGCTGTTGTTCGAGAGAAACCGTATCGTCGCCTTCTGCGAATGTTCGTTGCACCAAGGTGACAACGTCATCCAGTCGCGTCAAATAGAGACCAAAGTCTGGCAAATCTTGTACGTTAATTCTTGAGCGGGGCTATATAAAACAGGGTTCTTCTGTGACGAGAGCCACAATAGATGGTATAAGAACAAACCTCCCCCGAGATGACCACTGGCATTCGCTGCGTAGCAGATTGTGTAGAAGGGAGTCACGATAGATGGTATGGGAACCCACCTGCACCACGTTGACCGTCCGCTGCATACGCTGCTGGGCTCTCTCCAGATCGTCTAGAAGAGAGCCTTGACCCCCCGCGCTCCCCGACTGGAACATCCGGTGCATATCTCGGTAAGGCTGCGATCGAGTTTGACCTGAAAGCTTGAAGGCTTGCAGATGATGGTGCAGTTGGGTGGCAGGTTGTGTGAACGCGCGTCAAAAACCGGACGACTCACCATGCCTGTTGCAGCCTGGGAACGGGGCGTGATGAAAGGTTTTATCATCGGAGTCAGTAATTTTATAGAAGTTAGAAATCGGCGATAGGTCGCTTTGTCGACTGTGAGGCTTTGAAGACCGGCATCATACTCGCATCTTCGTGAAAGGACCCGATTATTGATTTCTTCTAGTATAGCAATACTATCGCCGGGCATTCCAACGGCCAACCATCTAATGTACCGACGCCCCGACACCCGTAAAAATGTTCTAGATGTACACCGCAAAAAGTACAGAGGAAAGGAAAGAGAGAGCAGGGAGTGAGAGTGTGTATTCGTCAATGGTCGTGAGGCCCCGTGGGGCAGAGAGCGGAAAATAGAGTGTAGATCGGATGTCAAGGATTGGCAGATGATCGGCGAAAGGATGAAAACAAGCAGATCAAAAGTCAAGGAACGCCGCCTCAGCGAGCCGCCGGCTCTCCTCATCCTCGATCTCCTCAGCGTGTATAATAATGCTCCCGCGCGTGTGCATCGTCGGGCTGAGCGGCTGGCGCACGCGTGTAAAGGGCACATCGAGCCGCGTCGGCGCAGAGGCCGACAGCGGCGAGACGGGCGACGTCGCGGGCGGCTGCGCCGCCAGCGCGGTGTCGACGACGAGCGACTTCGGGCGGAGCCCGAGCTTGCCGGAGATCGTGCCCGTCACGGAGCGGCGCAGGCCGCCGAGGGACGGTGCTTTCTGCGATGGAGAGGTCTACGGGAGATCAGGATAAGTCAAGGTCAGATGTAGATAGCCAAAAAATAACGCACAGCTGAACTGCTGTGCCGCTTGAAAAATCCGCGCTTGCGCTCGCCCTCCGTGGCGGTCGAGACCTTGCGCGCACGGGGGCCGGGGAGCTCGGGCACGGTGTCCTCCTCCTCGACGGGGCTCTCGACGATGACCTCGCCGACGCCCTTGCCCTCCGTGCGTATCTTCGCGAGCTCGCGCCACGACTCGCCTGAGACCGAGGCGGTGCTCGCGCTGCGCGGGCGCGCGTCGTCGAGGTGCGGCGTCTGCGGCTCCGTCGAGCTCGAGCTCGCGGTGCGCGTCGGCGAGAGCGCGGGGACGCTCGTCGCAGATGCGCCGCCGAACGAGCGGCCGCGCTCGATGGGGCTCGGGCTCGGGTGCGTGCTCATCGTCGGGGGGAGCGGCGCGGGCAGGTCGCGCGGCGAGCGGGGGTCGTCGAAGCTCGGCGGGGGCGACGCCGCCTGCGCGTCCGCTTCTATAGCACTCGCCGCGGCGGAAGCTGTGCCTGGCGCGCGAGAATTTGCGGGCGCACGCTCCGCAGGCGCCCCCGCCGTGTCGCGCGCCGCGCCCGCGTCTGCTTCCGCGGTGCCTTCCCCTGAGGCGTGTGCTTCCGCGTCCCCGCGCGCTATCTCCACGCCCCACAGGCTCGCCGCGGGCGAGGGCGGGAGTGGCACGCGCGTGGGGTCGCACGCGCGGTCGAGACTGTCGGTATCGCCAGAGGCGGAGGACGGCGACGTGGCGAGCTCCGCCTGCGACGGCGAGAGCGGCGAGAGCGGCGGGGGCTCGTGCGCGCGGACGATGCGCGGGCGGCGCGGCGCGGCGGGCGTGCCGATGACGACGCCGCGCTCGTCGGCGGCGGCTGCGCTGAGGCTCGTGCGGCTCTGCGCGAGCTCCTCGTCGCTCGCGCGGCGCGGCGCGGCGGCGCCGTCGTTGCGCGCGAGCCAGTCCGCGCGGATGCGCCGCGCCTCGGACGCCTCCGAGTCGCTCCCGCCGCCGCTCGTGCTGCCGCTGTCGCTGTCGGGGCGCACGCCGAGGCGCTCGTCGCGCGCGGCCTCCTGCGCGCTCATCGGCAACCGCTCGCCGTGCGCGTCGCGGAGCCGCCGGGGCACGAGTCCGCGTGCCAGCAGCGCGGCCTCGCGCTGCTCCGCGGAGATGAAGGTGTTCGGGAGCGCAGGGACGGGCGCTTTCGGGCGGGGGAGGACTGTCCCCCGCCGCTTGGGCTTGCTCGGGGCTGCTTCGGCGGGCGCGGCGCTGGTGGATGCGGTCGGTTGGGGTGTCCTGAGTTTGGTTGTGATGCGCTTCAGCAGGCCGGTCTTCGAGGCTGGCACCGGGGCGGAGGGGAGCGTCAAGACGGCAGACATGGTATGAGTATGGGGAGTGTAGGGGGGAGCTGCAGAGATTTTGTGAGCATGGTGCGACGAAGATGTTATGCGAACGCGGAATGACACGGAGCGAGACAGGGCGGGCTGCGCGATGTGCGGCGACCGTTCGAGAACGAGGCTGCTACAGGGACAATGCCAAACCCTGACAGTTCTCGACAGTGACCGACAACTTCGCCCGGCGCTCAGGAAGATCACTAGAAGGAGGCGATGACGCAGGACAGACGGTTCGACAGCGAGCGTGTCAACGCCATGTCCCAATTTGTGCCGGAGTATAGCCGGTGGGAGCGGGCAGACAGGGTCGGGGACTGCCACAACTCTTTGGCGCTGATAGAAGTGCCAAGGGCGAGATTCGCTCAGGCTCAAACTTGGAGACCTGAAGGCAAGAAGGGTGCGAAGCAGGGAGAGAAGCAAGACGCAACACAGCGTTCCGTCGTCGCTTGCATGGTTGTAGATGAAAAGAGATAAAGACACACACGAACCTTGCGGGCGTGGTTGCAAATCGGGCGAATCTGGAATACTGGAGCCACTTGATGGGTACCTGTTGTGAACATCCAGAGTCAGCAGGTTTTGGATCGGCGGCAAGGAGAGGGAGCGACAATATGCCGCATAAACCCGGGTTTATTGCTGTGAGAGCACTGTCGGTACAAGTCACGCGAGCCTCGCACCGGGCGGGAGGGCGTAGCATATATGTCGAAGAGAACATCCACTCACTCAAAGACGTCCGGGCAATGGGTATTGAACTGATGGGTATCCTTGCGTAGAGGTATATCTGCGTGAATCTTGACTTGAATATTAAGTCGAGATCGACACCGAGGGCCCGCACCTCTGCAAAGTGCAGCCCGACAGATCCCGACTTGGAGTGATCACAGCAATCGAGTGTCCTCCGACGACGTCGAAGCAAACTGTAGGTCACACGACAGAGGTATGAGATTTGTGGGGAGAGGGAAGGAGTGGGCGGTACTCACGCAAGACTAGACTTGGACTGCAGAGGTTAAGCCTTCGCAGTCAAAACAAGCGAGCCTCGCAGAGGAGCGGGTAGCGGTGGAGGGACAATATTGTCAACGCCGTCGATGGGGAGGTGTGCAGCCGGAGGAGGTCGTAGAGGCGGAGGCTGTGAGACCGGTGGGGACTCGGGCGACGGAGGGAGGAGAGCAGATCTGGATGAGCATGGCTCGTATTTAAGCATGCGGCGGGCGGGGTATTTTTTCTGGATCGAGGGGAGGGAGCATGCGACGAGGCTCGGGTGATGTCCGCAATTGAGCGAAGCTGGAGCCCCGCACCGTCGCATCAAGCACATGAGAAGAGCAGCCCGCTAGGGCGGGCAACCGGGATCAGTTTAGGCAGGTGCGCGCGGTGTCCCATGACACCCCCGCTTATGGCGACCTTCGACGTCGTCCCTCCCCCGGAACTTGTCGTCTGGTCGATGTCCTCAACAGATTTGCCCGCCCGCGAGCACTCGCACCGCGCGCGGAGGCCCTGGAGAATCGTTGCGACCGTCCATGCGTCTTCCTGTGAACGGACAAATTTATGAGTGCAGCAACATCGTGGCGTGGTTGCAACAAAGCATGCGCAGCGCAGAAAGAACCTCTCGATCGGTCCCGGGTCCAGGCCCACGTCTAAAATAGGCAAGCAGATCCTTTCTCCACAGCGTCAATTTTCCCCAGCGGCAGCGGAAGACACCGAGCTCGGGCGCCATCGTCCCGCCCGCGCTCGCTGTTCTTTACGTCCTCGACGCCGTCCGCGCGGTCGACGCTGCTCCCGCACTGATGTCGAACACGATCCTCTGACGTGTCTCCATCTCCGCCGACCCCCGTTAGTGAGGCAATACCATCACTCTCAGAGGGACATCTGAAACTAGTCCAGCGACTCGGTGGTAAGAGCACGCACCATGAGCGAGACACTGTTGGCCGTCCTGCTCGTTACCTCCTCCGCCAAAGGCTCTAGTCTCGTGTACCGCTGGCCTCCCCACCCTCTTACTCAACCTCGGCTCGCCCGCCCGCTTCCTAGGCACGACACGACCTGCATACACGCCGACAACCCCTGGCGCGCCGCCCATGCCTCCCAGCCCTCGAATCCATGCGACGCTTACGTCCCAGAGGAAGACGACTACCGCTGGCACCGCCCGAACACTGACCGCTCGCGCGCACTCTCCTTCTCGCATGGCCGCTCGCACCCCGCGTCCCGCCGCGCGTCGCCCTCCAAGGACATGAAGGACTCGCTCGTCATTGAAGGCACGCACGAGCTGCACATCCCCGAGGAACACGACGAGCTTCTTGGGTATTCCTCCGAGTTTCTTGCAAGCATCCTCTGCCCCCATTCGGCGATGTGCCACCAGAAGTTCGAGCTGGTGGTCGACGAGCTCGCGTTCATCGGACATCCTGTCTGCGCGGAACACGATGGCGCCTGGCGGTTCCGCCCCGAAAAGTCCAAGAGCGCGTCTCGCGGCCGTGGCTCTCGAAAGGGCCCTGCGCAGTCACCACACGCTGAAGACGATGGTACCACGCCAGACACGACCGTCAAAGACCTACCGACGTCATCTGGGACATGGCTGCAGACCTTCCACCTGGTCATGGTGCTCGACCTCCCGGATCCGTCGTCATCTGCCTCCGGCAATATAGCGAAATACTTTGACACCATCTACGAGCAGATCGTCTTTGCCATGACCGCAGTGATGTACCAGGAACAAGTGCTGCACAACTTTGTGGAGACTGAATGCGACAAGTTGGGCGCGCTCAAGGATGACTATATCAAGCAAGGTGCGCATACACGCACTGAATGTGTCTTTGATCACTAAACTGAGAAGCGCATCGCAGGCAAGGCGTTCTCTACGTACCTTGACGACGCTCTGAAGGCTTCCTCAATCGCCGCCGCCATGAAGACGCTCTACGAGTCCATCAAAGACGGCTGCATCGCCCAGCTCACGATCCACGAGTTCCCGCTCGAGCTGCAGCTCCCGCCGCACCTCGACGCGCTGCTGCACAACGAAGACCCGCTGGAGAACGACTACGCGGACCGCGAGGGCGACGACGAGGACGAGTACGGCGCCGCGGCGTGGGGCCCCGAGATGAGCTTCGCGTGGCGCCTGCCCGCGCTCGCGCCGTGGAAGAGCCTGCTGCGGCTCGACGACGAGGCTGAGCCCGAGCTGTACCTGAAGCTGCGCGGCCCGCAGCTCAGCACCGAGGACCGCGAGGTCGCGGAGCAGCTGCTCAAGTTCCTGGACATGGCGTCTGTCACGCTCAACCTCGCCGACATGGCGAGTCTGCTCGATTGGGACCTTGAGAGCCAAGTCTTTCCGACTGTGCGCTGGCTCGTACATCATCGTCGCGCGAAGATCGTGGACGTCGTGCACCCCGGGCTCAAGACGGTGTTTACGACCCCGCAGAAGCTGCCCGCGCCGTAAGTGATCGGACCTCGCTCTTTACAAGTCTGCTTACCTCGATAATCTGACTGGTAGGCTGGCCGACCTCTCCGCCGAGTTTTCCAGAGCATTCAGCCACCCTTCCATCCCACCCCTGCCAAAGCTTCTCTCGCAAATCTCCACGAACAGCAACAACCACTTCTACGGTGCGGTCGTCGGCAACCGCGACATGGTGCCGGCGTACCACGACGTGGTCCTCTGGCTGCTCAAGCGCGACCTGCTCGTCCCGCTGCACCTCCGCGTGCGCATCGTCGCGACGAGCGCGCTCAAAGAGAAGGTCCGCGTCAAGCGCGAGCTCGCGCGCGCACGCCGCCAGCACATCCGCCGCCGCTCGCTGAGCGAGCACGCCGCGCGCCGCGCGCCGCCCCCGCCCGACGCCGCGCCGCGCACGCGCGACCGCAGCGCAGGCAGCGCGCACGCAGGCAGCGACGCGCCGGACTCGAGCCCCGTCGACTACTGGATGTCGATGAGCCCGAAGAGCGCGCGGCGCCAGGCGCGCCAGATGTCGCCGCCGCCCGCACGCGCGCACCGCCGCGACCGCAGCTTGTCCATGCTCTACGGGCGCGCCGACGCCGGTGCGACAGTGCCGAAGGTGGCGGGCGCCGAGGAGGAGGACGTGTCGCTGTTCGACGATGATTTGCTCGAGGTCGCGTCCCTCGGCACGGACGACGGCGGCGCGCAGCCGTGGGACCATGCGCGCCCGTCGATGATCGCGGACCCGGCGCGCGCGAGTGCGCTTGAGCGGCAGTGGCTCGCGGCGATGTCGGAGGGGAAGGACCCGCATCTTGCGAGGCGGTTCGAGCAGTGAGTGCTGGCGTCTCCCGGTCAGCGTTGTCTCGAGGTGACGAAATGGCGCAGCATTAATCAGTACTTTGACGGCAAGTGCAGCGCGGACGAGATTTTGTACAAGGCGGACATCTCGAGGCGGCATCTGCGCGAAGTCTTGCACCACTACGACGAACACGTGAGCCTGGCTTTGTTTCGCGGGGACGGCTGTCTAATGATACATGGTAAATCTAGCTCCAAACCTTCCTTCACCCCGCATGAACATCCTCGTCGGGCACCGTGTGTACCCACCCAAGGATCCGCTCCGCCTTCGACGAATCAAAGAAGCCTCCCTTCAGATCCTTCCCCGCCTTGATCGGGACATGGCTCCAGAACTGCTCGTAGAGCACCTCGGGCGCGATGCCCTCCGTCGTGTCCGGCGCGACGATGAAGAACGCCTCGTGTCCCGTCCACGCGCCCTCGTCCGCCGTGATCGCCAGCAGGAACGCGTCCGCGCACGAGTCGCGGTGCACCCAGCCCCAGAGGTCGTTCTTCCGGCGTTCCGCGTCCTGGTGCTTCGCGAAGTCGCGGTTGGGGATCGACCAGCTCGGACGGAGGCTCGCGACGCGCATTTGCGGGAAGCGTCGGACGATCGCGTCCGCCTGCGTCTCGCAGATTCTGAGTCTACGTCAGCGGGCGAAGAGTACAGAGATAAGGGGAGTGTACAGTTTGGATAGGCCGTACGGCTCGTCGGGCTCCCGTGGATGGTCCTCGTCGATCGGGAGGTAATGCAATCTGGGGTGTGGGGTCCAGACGAGCTGGACGACGTTCACGGACGACGCCTGTGCGACACGCGTGATGCCAAGCTGCGCGTCTGCATCAGCTCATTGACCCGAGACGCTGCGCCACGACGGTGCTGACCTCAGCCGCGGCACGGAGCACGTTCCACGAAATGACCACGTTCCTGCCGCGCCGCCACGGTCAGCCTCCCGCCCGCGCCCGCGCACGCGAGCACTCACGTGTTGTGCGTCTCGACGAGGTAGTCCGTCGGCGTCGGCACCGCCGCGAGCTGCACGACCGCGTCGCACCCGCGCAGCGCGGCGAGCACCGCGGGGTACGCGCGCAGGTCGTGCTCCGCGTACGCGAAGTGCGCGTGCGCGGCGAACGGCGCGTCGGCGCGCGGGCGCGCGCTGTCGATCCCGCGCACGGTGTGCCCGCGCGCGAGCGCGAGCGTGCACACGCGCTGCCCGACGCTGCCGCTGCAGCCTGTCACCGCGATCTTCATGTCGGGTGCTGTGGTGGTGTGGGAGTGGAGAGGTGCGCGTGAGTGAGCTGGGTTTTGTTGCGGGGACGTGCAGTCTTTAGGCGAGGAGAGGAGGCAAATGTCCGATGTTTTCCCGGGGACGTCATGGTGGGCGGTCACGCGAGGGGGGGGGGTCGGTCCGTAGTTCGGTGCCTGATGGGGCTCCGCAAGCTAGCTGAAGCAGAGCTGCCCGAGTGCGCGTGTTTGCGCAGGCATCGAACGCGTAGATTGTGACGAACTAGCCTGCAGAATGGCCATCGAGCTGCTGGTCGAAGCCCAACAAAAATAGCCAATTTGCGACTCCTGTATCGTCTCGAGCTCTCAGATCTCAAGCTTGGTTTATTCACACGTACCGTCATGATCTCTCCCCGGTTCGCTGGGCAGAATTACCTTGGGTCCAGGGCTTGAACTGATGGTGAGTGTCGTTTGTGTTTGTGCTGGCCATCACAGTTTTATCTGGTCTACTCATACATACAGCAATACCGTGGGCTCGGTCTCTACGCGTCTCTACGGGTACAAGATTATTACATAGGCTCGCGAGAAAGGTAGAAAAGCACTAGGAGCCAAAATATGCGGTCTATCAGAACCAGTCGTCGTCCATTGGCTCTCCATCGCCATAATCAGGCAGGACATCGAGCTCAGGTTGCTCCTTGAACCTATAGCTCACTGCATATTGCCCGTCAGTACAGCACGCAGGATATTATAGAAGCAGCATACTCACACATTACATGTGAACCGGCATCATACGCATACCCGAACGCATTCTCGATGTGTATGGCGCGGTCAGGCCAGAACGGCTCGCGCTCCATCGGCTCCCCACGCTTGCGTGGCCCAAGGATATCCGAGTCGCGAATGTGGCCCATCTCGAAGTCGCGGTAGCCGTGGTACGCGCCCATCCAGTCCTTGTGGCTGCACCCGCCCGTGGCGTAGAGGGTCTTGTGCGCGTCGGACCACGCGAGGCCCGCGACCTCGGTGTTGCCCGTGCTCAGCTCGTACACGCACTTCTGCGCGCGCACGTCCCAGCACTTGATGCCCTCGCTCTTGACGCCGCCCGAGAACATCACGGGGAGCCCGTCGACGTGCGCGAGCACCGCGGCGAGCAGCGGCGACTCGCGCTTCTCGACGTCGAACGTCAGCACCGGCAGTGGCGCCCGGCGGTCGTACAGCCGCGCGTAGCCGTCCGCGCAGGACGTCAGGAAGGCGTTCGCGTCGCCGCCGCTTGTCGAGAACCCGGTGATGGTGCCGGCGTGTCCGATGTAGCGTGCAGCGGTCGCGCCGCCGTGCTCGAGGTCGAGCGCAAGGCAGGCGTAGCCGCGCTCGGGGTCCTCGCCCGCCAGGACGTGCCCGCCGGACACGGGATGCAGCGTGCGCGGCTCGAAGGCTTTGTCCGCGAACGCGATCGTCGTCGTCGGAAGGCTTCCTGTGCTGTACTCTTCTTCATCGTCGTTCGCTCGGTCGCGCATGCAGTTCGCCCAGCTGTATTTGCCCTTTCCGATACGCTTGTACTTGGGACCAGGGCCGTGCGTCTCGAGCGCGTCGAGGTCCCAGCATAGCGCAGAGCCCATGCCGCCGCGGATGAGGCGTCCACCAGGAAGGAGCGCGAGCGGACCATCATGTGACTTCATGCTGTTCATCGTGTGCACAGGCCGCCCCGATGCGCCGTCCCAGGAGTATGATTTAATGCGGTCGCGGTCGTCGACGAACATCAGCTTGCGGTCGTCGTCAAGCACGATGTTTATCCCTGTTGCGATGAGCCGGGGATCGACGTAGTGCTGTTGGGGCTTCGGGTCGTCGCCTGGCAGCCAGTACTGCAACGTCGGGTCGCGCTGCTTGTAGCCTGCCCGCGAGATGACCGCCAGGCAGGCGCCACTGGGTGATATTGCCATGCGAATAGGGTCTGACACAATGTCTTCGTAGACTTCGCATCGTGCTTGAAGCACTGCAGCGGCGAAAGGATGGTTATCCGGCGAAGGGAACTCAATACCGTCGCGGAAGCGCGACAGGCGTGTGGACGCAGAATGGGGCTGTTGATGCTTTGCCCAAGGAGTGAGTGTTCGACCAGCCGGGGGAGCTATGGCATGCGTGTTAAAACGAAGAGAATAGGCATTTTCAATGAGAAATAGGCGCATACAAGCAGGTCTACCCAGAAGGCTCCCGAGAAAATTAGCCATGGCGTCGGCGAGCCTGTCCCCTGTGCATTGGGTCAGTTGACCATTACAAGGTACAAAACCTGCTACGCACCGTTTGTAGCTCCCATGAATGAGTGCATGGCATCCTTGACCAAGGTTCCAGGCCGGTCAGCGAAGCTCTTGACTCCAGCATATCCTAGCTGTCTCTTGACGGCGAGGTTTACGAGGTCATTATTCAGTGCCTGAACACGCTCGAGGATCTCGGCCGCATCGGGGTGGTCGGCCTGTTGGGCTTTGTTCACGAGCGTGTAACCACCCCTCAGGAGCTTCCAGAGCAGGTCATCGTCCCTCTCATCATCCTCCGAGTCGTAGTCGGACTCGTCGAGGTCCCGGGGGCGCTCAGACTTATTTTTGAGCGCGCCGTAACGCTTCTGGAGCAGGCCGAGCTTTATTCTCCAGTCCCATTCTGCGCTGTTCGAGTCAGAAGGTGCAGGAGCTGCGGCCATGGTCGTGGCAGGTGGTAAAAAGCTGAAGGCAAGCCAAGCAGGGAGAAGGCCGTTCCTTAATGAGCGCGTCGAAGCGCCCGCGCGAGATTTAAATATTCGCGTGTCGCGTGTCGCGTCTTTACCGCCATCTCTTCTTCGATACACCACATTTCTATCCACGACTCCGATGAGCTGGCGAGAGCGATTCGACATCTTGAGGGCGCGGATGCTCGATTACGACGCCGGCCATGTCTACCTCGAGAACGACGACTACGAGACCGACGACAGGCCCCGCGACGAGCCGCTCGAGACTATGGTCAACATCCTCAAAGACCTCTTCGAGCTTGTCCGCGAGGCGTACGCGCAGAACATAGCCGAACTCGATGTTCTCTTTGATGAGGCAACTGCATTCACCAACCGCGCTGTGGCGGGCTATGTCAGCATGGGAGATGCCTATATCCCATCTTTTGCTCACGCCCCAGACGCGCTCTTGAAGGATCCACTGCAGAAGTCAATGTCGCTGGAAAGCAGTGAGTATTCGAGTGTCCGAACACCTATCGGGAACGCATGCTAAGATAGACTTAGAACGCGAGTTATTCAAGACTATGGCTACCTTCATGGGATTCGACGTAGGAAAGGTAGATGGTACGCTGTTCAGTTGGTATACTTACTATGTTGTGGCTTCTGACATGTCCACTGCAGCCTTTGTAGATGAACGTGCAGATACGATACCACCATGGGACGAAGAGCAACAACCACACTCAAGGTCCTCAGTCCTTTCTCGCTTTCGGGACGGCGTGGAGCTCCCCTCCTCCGCTACTCACCCCCGAGCCAGCTACGTCTGGCAAGCGCGCTGCGAAGTCACCAACGACAAGCTCTACTCAGGATACAGCAAGCTGGTGCTCTCTGCGGACGGAACATTCATGGCCATGTCGACCGTGTCGGGCTACAAGAACCGCGACCCGATGGTCAAGTGGTGGGCGCTGGACGAGGAGGACTTGAGCAAGAAGAGCCTACAGCCACCGTTTACGGAGCACGTCCGCACCATGGCGCTCGACGACTCGCGCCAGCTCATGTTCCTTGCGGACTGGGACCGCGTCAAGTCCTACAGCTTCGCGCCAGAGACGCGGAAACGCGCCGTGCACACGCTCCAGGCGCGCTCACACAGCGGCCCTCTCGCAGTGCTGCCTGACGGCCGCCTGCTGCGCGCCGGCGAAGGGTCCGCTCTCGTGTGGAATATCGATGCGCTCGAGACGCATTACCCTGGCGACGGCCAGACCTTCACGCGCATCGGAGAGGGGACGTACAAGGGCTTCGAGGACTGCTGGCGCGACGACAACTGCGTGAAGGAGCTCTCTGTCGGCAGCGCGGCCCACGCGACGCTCCCGTTCGCTGACAGCGCGTACGTCCCGAAGGTCTTGCACTGGCACGCGCCCCAGGCCCGCATGCTCAGTGCGGCGGATACCGAGAAGCTCGACAGCTTTGAGTGCGTCGCGCTCGACCTCGAGCACGGTGGGAAGGCTGCGGCGCGGTACATAGGCCTTGGCGGGCGTGTTGACGAGTTCTCGACGAGCGCGGACGAACCGAACATGTTCCTGACGGCAAGCATGGACGGCTACGCGCGCCTCTATGACGTACGCACGCCGCTGCCCGTGCTAACGATAGAAGGAGAGCGACAGGACGGCCCGATGGAGTCTGCGCTCTTCGTGCACATCGACGGTGTACCAAGTATGTCTTGCCTCCTTGTCATACGCTTTCTGGTTCTGACGTGGCCCAGCTATCTTCACCGGTGGCACGTCCAGCCAAAGCGTCCGGCTCTGGGACCCGCGCGCGAAGAAGCTCGTCTACGAGCTTTCGACGGGCAACAACGAGGTCACGTCGCTCGCCTGGCACGCGCAAAGCACGACACTGTACGCCTTGACAGTGCATGGGGATAGCGGCGGGTACCGCAGGGCGCGCATCCCTAAGCGCAAGCTCCAGCCAAAAGCCCAGCCCGAAGCCGAAGCCGAGGACGTAGAGATGGGCAATGCAGAGGATTGGCAGGATGCGGACGATGACGATGACGATGAAGAAGACACGGTGCAGTACTACGATTCTGTGCGCTGGCCGAAGAAGGCCTACCATCAGGACGACTACTTCGGCGAGGTCTTTGACTGCAGATCAGACGCGCTCGGTGAGACTCTTGTGCACTTTCCGCTTTTATATCGCCGACTGATAGTTGCTGGACTAGTGCGCTACTCGTTCAAGGAGAACCCAGATCCTGACGTGTGTCCCGCCTATGGTACCAACTCGTTCGGGGTGACGGAGTAGACAGCGGAAGAAGGAAGGAAAATGTACATTATGTATCGTCCGCTTATGCGGCACACGATATGCACAAGCTTCGCCGTAAAGAGCAGACTATCTCTAGCAGGACTCTGCATCGCCTGAGCCGATACGAGTGCTAGTGAGTCGTCTCCAGCCTCCAGTCTCCACAGACCTCGACATGAGCTCACATTTGCTCCTAGTGACGCTGTTCTATTGGATCGTCTGGTAACAAATCCTATTACAGCGGCGTCTTCGTGGCCCATTCCCAGGCTGCCGGAGGCAGTGTGAGCCGCCCGCTTACTGTGACGCGCGTTGGACACGAGTTTTCAGGTCTTCCCTGCACCATCCAGGCTTTCAGGTCAAACGGTACTCTATCCTTGTTGAGTACGCATCAGATGTCAAGCTTGTCGCCGTCAAGGTCGCAGGACGTCGGTGAACAAGGGTCCATTCTGAGAGATCTTGAGGCAGCCGAACGGCGCATACAGCGAATTGTCGATGCGGTGGAGGTGCATTTCCATGCTAGGTGCTGTAAATCTCATCACTGATAGCGTTTGTGATTTTATAGCCCGGCTCAGACGGACAAGACACGCCTCACTTCGAACGGTATGCGGCACAATTGCGACGCGTCGCCGGATTGGTGCGGCAGGCAGAGGGCGTTCGCACGATATCTCTCGAACAACGGCTCAGCGAGGCCATCAACTCCAACGACGAGCTCCGCGAACGAGCTCGAAACCTACTGAGGTGTGGGCCTAGATTGTGCCTCCGATGATATACGCGGACTAATAAATCACTGTCCCTGAAGTCAAATACCTGACCTCAGCCAGCGTGAAAGAACCAGTACCCGAGGGTGGAGGACGCAGCTGAAAGCCACTCTCAAACGAAGCTTGAGCACGAAGAACCAAAATAGCAAAATTGATGTGGAGACTGCGCGAGAGCTGGATAAAGCGTTGGATTCATTCCTGGTTCGTCCCTGATGCCATATCTGGCTGGACACTGATACACATGCAGATTGTTTAGCTTCGGGACTTAGACCAGCTTGAAGATGTTTTCGTTACGGTGATGAACGCATACAATGCTGCAACAGTATGTGCCGCACCATCCTTTCTCAGTGTTCACTCATATGGATTCGCTCTCAAGGAAAGGCGTGATCAGTTTCAAGCAGCCGGTAAGCTTGCACCAAACGACCTCTGATATTTCGCTCTGACCCATGTTCGTGCTTATCACAGAGGAGTCCGCAAACTTCATCGCCCAAGTCATCGGTGAAGCGCGAAGCTATCGCTCGCTGGACAGCTCCGACTACACGGCGGCCTCGCGGCGTCGCACCACCAGCTCAGAAGACACTGTCGCGGATATCGACCTTTGGCTTGCGGGAGATATGCCCGTCTACCTTCTTACCGGCGACATAGGCACCGGGAAAACGCACATAGCCTATCAGCTCTGCGTTCGCCTCCGCTCTTCCTCGCAGTCATCGCTTAACCTTGGGACATCGTTCTTCTTCGACGCTGAGGACAAAAATTCCATTGACCTTCTTCTCTCAAGTCTTGCATACCAGGCACGCCCAGACCTACGCACTGAGACCCTGGCCGCCGTGCGAAGATGTCGCTCTACTCCTTCCGCAATGCCCAACTCGCCATTCAGGCAGATGCTTCGGGACGTGCTGGCTTCCACTCCTCCTTCCGAGTGCATCCGCACTGTGGTTGTCATTGATGGGGTAGATCAGTGTTGGAGCAGGATCGAAGTCCCCGACTTGCTGCAGTACTTGCTCACCCTGGTGTCCGACTTCCCTTGGCTACGTTTATTCCTCACGCTGCGTCCGCACCCATACATTATGGCGACACTTGCTCGGCACAGCTTTTTCTCCCGCCACATCCATCAGCGGCACTTGAATGAGGACATTCAAGACTATGCTGGCGACGTGCAGCACTATCTCGAAGATAAATTGCAGAGGCTCCATTCCTACGACACATACCTTCGAAAGCACCCTCGAGCCCTTCTCCGGCTAGCAAAGCTCGCTCAGGGCGACTTCACATTTGCCCACGTGGCAGTGAATTTCTTGGCTTGTCCAGGACAATGCATTCCGCGACTTCCTCCTTGACGGCAAGCGCTGTATTGACCGCGAGTTTCTGGTGGATCAGTCGTCCACGCTGGCTTCAATATGCTTGGCTGCAATAACTGGGACAAATCCCATGACCGCAACGCTGATGCCATACCCCTGTCCACTTTCCCCTCCTGCCCAGCAACACTGTACAGCCATAACGCATCACGCGCTTGCCCTTTGGCCTCGCTACGTCTCAGAGGCAGCAAACAGCAAAGTGCGCGACACAATGCTGACATACCAACTCGACTCTTTCATTCCGAGTCGTCAGCTCGCCATGTATGCGTGGGTCACAACACCACGTCAGGTTGTACACACGGGCAAGGCGCTGATACGCTATTTGGCGGTACGAGCTACGCTGGCGTTGCTACACCTTTTGCTCACATCCCCTTCCCCGTCATAGCCTGCCAGAGCGGCAATATGCTCTCACTATTTCAAATTCGTGTACTTCGTACACCTCCACAGGGATCCGCGCTCGGCAGCGATGGTGTATACCGCACCAGCAGATCGTATGCAGGCGATATGGGAGATGTGCAAGGACGGCGGCGGCGCTGATCTCGTGGTTACCAGGCCGAGCGAAGCCACTGTTTCCCTCCAGCTCATCACTGCTGGTGTGGATTCTGCTCCCATCGTAAACATATCTCTCGGCACATATGACGTGACGCGATACCGGGATATCATGCGCGATTTCCATGCGCACTTGCAGGACGCATTCCAGGAAGTGATCAATTATGAGGGACTGCTGCCGGGAACTTACAGGATTGGCGGCGAAGATTAATTGTTGAAATTATCATTTTCATTCGTGGACGACGTAATCAGACACGTACTAGGGTATTACTCGCAGTACTCGTCTCGTACCTAGTTGTCATAATACCAGGCTCCCCAGCTCGACGATAGTTTTCATATGTATATTATAGCTGAAGCCATTTTCGGACTCATTGGCCGAGACAGCTTGTGGGCTTTATATGTACATTGTATACTCGAGTATGAGCTCCCGAGCACAGAGTAGATTGTTCTCCGTACACCTAATGGATCAGCAGCGAACCGCCGATCGCTCAGCGCGGAGCAGGACCAGACCTGATCGCGACCAGCAGATTTTTGCGGCCCCGAACTGCTTGCGTCGTGTAGAAGGTACGCATAGCGCGCCCAGGCGTGCCTGTCGCAGCGATCTGTGTACTCGTAGGAGATTCTGTCGATAGACGTGGAGCTATTATCGCAGGTAACGATGATATCGAGGCTGCGGGAAGCGAGCCCATGAGGCTACGCCAATGGCAACGCCTGAGTACCACCTTATCGTTTCATACCATCGAGTTGGGTTGCTCCAAGCTTCAGATTGTGGAACTTCAGTGTTGCGCCATTTTAGATCACGTAAGAGCGAATTTTCCGCAGAGCTGTAGGCGCGGAGTGCCTCAGAAAAACAGTGAGAAATCCGAGCTCCTGTTGGCCACCACGTAAGAGACTATCGCGGGGTTCGTATCGCAAATCTGAACATGAAATCGCACATGAGATTCTTGAGATACAACACTGTTGATATCTTGAATCGTGACAGAGCACTCCCGTATAGTTGCAGATATGTCAGAAAGAGATGCGATGCGACGAGCGTGGACGTAGCCGCAGCAGCGACGAGAGAGCTTACGATCTCATCGGGATAAGGACAATAATAGAACTGCATCTTCGATGCGAACGCACCTTACAGATGTACGGAGAGCCTTTTTCCCTCGATACTCCACAATTTGAGCTATGCCAGTACATCGGAAATGACAGAAGAGACGGACTTGCGGCGAAGCGCTGTTGTAGCCTGCACAGCAGGTGATGTCGATGCTCACGATGAGGGAATACAACGCAATACTATTGACGGGACACTCCAGACATGGTCACCAGTCACGAAGCCGTTGATTCATCATGAGCAGTCATAAAGCCTAACGGTCATAGTACAAGTCCAGTCCAGTCCATACACTTCTGAGAGTCCACAGCCCACGTCACGCCTCCTGCTCCTTGTCTCGCAGTGAGTCCCAACGCCGCCGTATGTGATCGTCTTGATGCTGATCCAAATCGATCCCTCCTTAGAGGGTGATGGGGACGCAGCCGATGGAGATGAGAGAGCCCTGGTAACGTCTGTTAGCCATCGCGCATGATCTGGAGGCGCAGAGGGCTCACGAAGCTGTTGTTCTCGCAGCAGACGACGTTGGAGCTGCAAGCCGAGCCGCTGCCGACGCCGATGACGCTGATCGGGGAGCAG